>JASDQU010880621.1:47319-66796 GCA_032191745.1 Picea mariana
AATCAGGGAGGAAATCTATGCAATGGGCAACACAAGGTGTGCAAAACAATGTGGGTTGTCTCTCCATTAGCAATTTGTTGGACACATAATTAACAACGATATATGTTACTACTTGCACAATACGTTGCACACCTACCACTTGGAAAAACTCATTCAACAATTCACACAATGATGCTACAAATTTAAATGTGCCAATCCATCAACGGATTTAATAAACATTGTAACCCTGTGACATTGTAACATGAAATTAAAGAGGGTCCCAAAATTCTAGCCATCAAACATCATCGTGCATCCAGTGGCCTACCATGATTTTTTAGCTCCTCCAACCTTGGGACAATGTACCATGAAATTAAGGAGGGTCCCATCTGTTCATGTTTGTAGCATCGGACATGTACTTCCATATCGGTTTTGTGTCTAACATGTGGAAGTCGTCCTTAATGCCTCTCAAGTCTTAGGAGATTGACTTTAATAAAGTGATTATTAAAGTGAATGTACTTTTGTAATTAATATGAGTTTAATTTAATTAAATGCCTAAGTATTTGGCATTAGTGAATTAAATTAAATCCTAGCCATTAGATCTAAACTGATGGTGAGATCTAATCTCACCCATTGATTACTTTGGAGAACTAGGGTTTTGGATTTAGGGTAAACTCAAGATTATAAAAGGCAACCTAACTGAGAGGAGGAGACACACATAGAGTGAAAGAGTGAGATCTCATTGAATTGGGTGGAGAAGGACATTCATCCAAGTGTGCAGTGGCAGGGTCTGAAGAAAGGAGCAAAGGGGCAACAAAGGAGTAGCAACCAGGTGTGATAGGTTAGGCTATTTTGCTGATTTGTATTTTCCTCAGGTGGGCCATTATCCCAGGACGAGAGCCCAGATTTTATATCAATAAAATCAACATGGTACTGTTTTTCCCTTACGGGTTTTTCCAAGGGTATTTTACCCATAAATTACGTGTGCACATTGTGTTTGGTTTCCTATTTATGCTTTCGCTGTAATGTTTCGTTAAAAACTCAGCCGTTCTTTTATTCAATGAGTAATTTATTTGGAATTATCTGCCGGGTGCTAGGTTAAGGAATTTAACACCATCCATCCAACTATCAGATATCATTGTGTATCTAGTGGCCTGTCATGATTTCTTAGGTCCTCCAATGTAGTGGTGATATTGACCTTTTCCTTTTGAAGGATTGGCCCTCGCAACTGTTAATTTTTATACCGAGGCAAGTGGTGTTCCTTAGGCTTGGTCTCTTTGCCTAAGGAAATGTGACCACTTTAAATGTGAACCTCTTTTATTTCATATAGTGAAAAGTGACTTAGGAATTAAAAGCTAAGTGGGTCTTTTATTTAAGTTGGGTGAATAAAATATTAAAAAGTGATTTTCATGTACACTTTATTTTCCACCGTTGATCTAATTCATTATGAGCCATTGGATCATGTGGACATCCAAAAGTCACTTTGAGAATATGGAAGGTCAAGAGGGGAAAGAGACCATTAAATGTCTCTCATGAGTCCATTTGAGAGAACACACACACACAATCATTCGCTAAAGAGAGAGAGCAGATTGAAGAAGAGCAGGAAGAAGATCATTTTCAGAAAATAGTGGCACGAATTTCCATGCAAAGGTGGGCACGAAAATCGAGGCAAATATCAACATTAATGACAACCATAACCAGTCCGTACAGTACAGTTCTCTGCACAGAAATTGAGGCATCCGTACTGCATTTATTGAATCCGTACGACCATACGGATCTGTACAACTTGCACATAAATTGAGGTACGTACAATTGCTGTGATTGCTGTCGATACAGCGAACGAAAATTCTGAGTTTGCTTGGCTTGGAATTCGAGGAGGTTGTTGGCATGTTTTCCAAGGAAGATTGTCTTGGGAAAAGAGAGATAAGTTGTCTCTGCTGTGTATTTAATTTTCTGCTGCAAATGTAATTTCTAGATGCTTGAAATTTAATAAAAGACGCTGCCCTCTTAGAAGAACAGGTTTCCCCCACCCTGGGGGTTTTTCCTGGGTCATTTTTGGACCAAAATTTCTTGTGTACTGTGTTCATTGAGTGCTGAGTTATTTCTGCATTTAATTTCCGGTCAAAGAAGTTGTCTCTTGTGTTTCAAATTCAACAATTTCATTTCCAGAATTTAAATAAATGTTATATGATGAATTTTATATCATGGGATGGGCATTAAACTATGGGAGTGATAAGGAGTGATTGAAACTTGATTGGGGACATCAAATTTCTTCAGCAATGCCTCGTAGGTAGGGACGTAATACCTTGGGCTAACAACAACGACAACATCAAACATTGCCTGGAAGCATAGATTGGTCTTAACAATGGTCAAAGGTATGTTGCTCAAGAAAGACACCTCCTCACAACCCTATATGCTTCTTCCTTCTTTCTTTTAATTGATGGGATGGAAGGTTATGCTCCATGTTTGGTTCTTGAAACAAAGAAAGTCAAGGTCCTCATAGAAGATGAACCCATGGAGCCCCCCTCACTGTCCTAAGCCGTGTATATGCCCATCCTTCTTGAGGATCTACCTACTCCACCTACGATAATTGAAAGTTTGGGAGCTGTCTTGTCATCCTTCTTCTTATCCTTTTCATGAATAGCTTGATGGGTGGCTAACATAATTTCTTGGGTTGAACTTGTACAAATCGCAACCTCATGCCTTGTGATTCTAGCAAGGTGGTATTTCATGGGGTTGATAACTCCTGTCATGGATTGACCATAGCCTGTAGTTCAATTTCTGTTTGTTTGTCCTGTCTTCACGTTCAACATACTGTCAAAATGGGTTGAAAGCCTTCGACCTCTTGACAATGCAATATTCAACTTCAAAAGTCAAATCAAGGGGAAAAAACAAAAAAAATGAACATAAAAGATCGCTTTTAATAAAATCAGACCTATAGATTGTTCCATGACCCATGAAAAAACAATAATAAGATGCAAGCAACTTACACTTTGCAAACACTTGTATAAATCCCCCAAAAAGAGCTAGTAACAGGGTGAAATTTTTATACTTGGGAATATGAAAACCATAGATAGAAATCAATTTTCTTTCCTAGACCTTGTTTTGATTCCAACGAAAATGATTGATTGACCCTCCTAAGATTGATGGATGGTGACGATAAATTCCTTTGCTCTCAATCCCCAAGAATTACAAAGACCAATAATCCCCCAAAATCTGATTCCCCCCCAACACTTTTTGCCTCAGATGGTGTTTTTTTTTGGTTGTGATGCAATTTTTTAAAATTGTGATTTTTCGAAAATGTTGAGATTTCTCAATTTTCTAGTATAAGTCACAATGAGAAATAACTTCACCACCAAACCCTATCCCCTCTAGGTGACGTCAAGCCTCCAAAGATTACGTTTTTCCTCTCCTAGGAAAAACGTTTGGCATGTGAGGGCTAGGTCATGTCTTTTAGGTTGTCTTCTAGGCCTCCAAAGGTTTGTCTCCATCATCCGGCATGTGGGCCCTTGGCATCCAACTTGTGGGCTTCAAGCCCCATGGAAGCCGAAGCTAGGCTTGTTCTTCCAAAACTATCCACCAACTAGGTCCTGCAAAGACAAATAAGCATGCCCTTCAAGGATCTCAAGTCATAATATCATGGTGAGTAAATCAAATCAATAAATGAGCCACCTAAGCATGTGCATCAAAGATTACCCGGTCAAACAAGTAAGTGCTCAAAGACATTATGCAACTTGCCAAGCTTGGATATGGGAGGGTTAATGAGGTGTCCTATTCAGTAGATCTTTCCCTAGGTCAAGGAGTGTTTCCCAAGTGATCCCTCTCTAAGTCATGTGAAGTAAATGAGATGGTTATGGATCAAGACTCACTGGGCATGGGGTTCATGACATACAAGGGGTTGTAGTGTCTCATTCATGGGTGCCATTCTTTGTTTCTTTCATATTTTAAAGGACGAGTTGAAGACCACTACCCTGGCGTGGTGTCTAGATAATGACAGTGCCACTCACAAGTATCTTGCGGAAATGAAAAGGCTGGCTCGTGATGAGACCCCCTTTCTCTCAGCCATGCAACTGAGAGCCATTACCCTGGCTTGGTGACCAGATGATGGTAATGTCATACCGCTAGATACCCATGATCATGATAGGCCGACTCGTGATGAGACCTCCTATCCTCCAACTAACCCTTTAAGCATTCATAATCACTTATTCTTGTGGGTCCCCCTTTTCTTACAGAGAAGCATTTCATTGCTTTCTCGGGGGATCCGTGGGCGAAGCATCTGGAAGGTTTATATATAGGATTTTATCTTTTTAACCAACAACAATCCCTTTGGGCCTACATCCCCTTCTTCCCATAGAATGAGGTACAACCCCTTCTTGGGTCAGTACACCCTAAAATCCCAAGAGACAAGGAAATGGGGGGGTTTTAGGTGATGGAAAGTGGTAAGTATGGTTGGGAACGATACAATGGCTCTTCAAGGGAGTTCTTAGTAGCAAACCCATTCTCGAGGAAGACCACTTACTAGGGCACAATGTCAACCACCGAGGTGAAATGGGGAAAAAGGCACAACGTCCAAGCATATGCCATGAAATCTAAAACAGTCTAAGATACAACATACTCAAAACGCCTCAAATATTGAAATGACAGTCACCATAATACCTGACTTGTACCTCATGGAGCAAGGCCGAGTGCCTCTCAGAAGCTAGTTGATGTGGTGGATGCCATCTAAAAATCCTAACCTCTGTGGTGGTGAGAAGGGTCCCCATCTGTGCAAGTGGATATCGCTGGTCATGTAGTCTCTCAACACTCCATATCTGCAGCCTGAGGGCCTCGTGACATGATCTCCTTAGTTATCTCACAAAATGGGGATAAGAGGCCTTACTTTTTTTGGCCCTGCTTTTTCGACATTGTTTTTTCGGCCTTGCAAAATCTTTCCTCCAGTTGCAAATTCGCCCTCTTCATCTCTCAGCTCAATGTGTGCCTCTCACTCTCCTTAGATCTGCTTTTATAATCTCTTAATGACCAAATCCCTAACCCTAAGATCTCAACGATCAAGATTAGATCTTGCCTTTCCAAGATTGATGATTGTGGCTTAATCTCTCGTTGAGATGACTTAAATCACTTAAGTCACTCAACTTTATAAAAACATCACTTTAGTCATTAAATAAAAGCCACATTAACTTTATAAATGCATTTATAAAGTAAATATCTAGAGAGCGTCGCTCAGACACCTCCGCATGCTAGGCATTGCCAATGCGGAAGTACCTGTCCGAGCTACTCCAAAAACTAACAAGAGTGTGAGTGATAATAAAAAGAATTGGGACAACAAGATCAAATATGCACTATTTGTAGATCGTACAAAGAATAAGACTTCTATTGGAAAAATCCCTTTTGAGTTAGTGTATGGAATGGAAGCAAAATTGCCTATTAACCTCCAAATTCTTGTATTACATCTTATGCGACACTTTACAATGGATCAAGAGGCTTTGCAAGGAAGGATTGATCAACTTGTAGAATTGGATGAGTCTAGATGACACACTTTTGATCAAATGGCAAGGAATCAAGATAAAGTCAAAGGGGTATTTGATCATAAAAGACAAAGACAACTCGAAGAGGGAGATCTTGTACTCCTGTGGGACAAGAGAAAGGAAAATCCTGGTATGCACAAGAAGTTTGATAGCCTATGGCTTGGTCCTTATAGAATTGAGAGAAAGGATGGACTTAACTCCTTTTAATTGGCCAGTTTGGATCGAGAGAAGTTGCCTTTGTCAGTTAATGGACAACTTCTTAGGCTTTATTTTTCAATTGACACCTGATTTTGTTAGCCCGAGTTTAGTTTAGGGTAGTTGCAGGTCATTTTGTGTGTTTCTTTCATGCATCTTGATTTTGTTTTCTCATTTACTTGCTTTCAGTTATTTCTTGATCGTATGCATGCATAATTAGTCGCACTTTTGATTTGGTCTTGTGTATGATATATGCAAAAAAAGAAAAAAGAAAAAAGAGAGAAAGGTTTTACTGCCTTTTATTTTCACTTTTCATCTATCGGAGGGATGGTATCCCCTTGCTTGTCTTTACTAATAGTTTTATGTTAGAATGTAGCAAGATTTTTCAGGGTTTGATGTAGGGACGAAAGTCTTGGACTTTCAGAGATTTCTAAAGTTTTCATGTACTCTACAGTGAACACATGTCCCCATGTTGGAGCCAGATGGTACCCCCTCACTTCTAGGGGTAACTAGAGGATATTTTTTCTCCATGATCCTTATTTTAGACAACAGTTCAAATGATGATATTTTGGACTCCCCATAGATAGTTTCCACTATATGCCTTCCATTACATGCTCAACTCTCTCACATCAGATGACATGGTGCATTACACACTTAGGTACATTTTTCTGATACTTCATGTTGAGTGATAATGTCAATGTTTTGGGCATGAAAATGGTGATCATGGGTTGAATTGGATTATGAATCACGATGCTTTGAATTTATACTTTTTGCCTTCTTTCACCTTGGTGGTCATCATCATCTCTTAGTCAAGTGTTGTCACTCTTGGGGGGGCCTTAATAGGGGTAACATGTCCATATCCTTTACCATACATAACATGTTCCATTTGTCCTTTCTCTGCTGTATTTTCTTTTGGGTTGGTTGTTACATGTATCCCACAAAAGTTCATGATTCATAATCCCATGAGAAGAAGGGGCTTGAATGCTCAAGGTTGATCCAATTTTATAAAAATGATATAGAAAGACCAAAAGCCCTAATTTGAAATGCAAGACAAAGAAACAAACAAGAAAAACAAAGTCTAAAAGACAAGAAGGAAAGTGAAGCATGACCTCTACCCCATCACTAAGAGGCCTTCACCCCAAGTCCTATGAAATGAATGCATATCTTACAAAAGGACTTAGCAAATCAAAGTCAAAAGCCAAAAAGGCATAAGCAATAAAGAAAAAGGCAAACAGGGGTTTGGAAAGACATAGTGTTGAGGAAAGGGCACCTCATTGGATAAGCGCTCCCTCTACAAAGGTGCTCGTGAGGATCACTATCATGAGGATGACACACCTAATAGAGGGTAATAATGATCCTCCCATACCTAAACTTGGCAAATTGTATAACTTTGTAAGCTAGTGTGAAGTTTGAAGAGGATAGTTAATGAGATCTATCTAATGGATGTTGCATTGGCATAACTCACTTTATATGTGTTTTTGAATTGTGTACCTTGCCTTTGGTCTTCATGGTGCATTGAACTCCATGATCCCTCCTTCGATGATGGATTGCACATAGCCACATGCTTGATTGAGACTTGGATCCTTTGGGGGATATTGAGGGGTTACTTGCACACTTTCATGGAGGCTGTCGCCACCACTTGAGGGAGGTTGTTCCACATTTTGGGGAGGATGTTGAGCCCTTTGATGACTTGGCTTCCTTGATGAGACACTTTAGCACCTATGGGGTATGTTTTGACCCTATGATGATTGGATGTTGCACCTTTTGATGATGATTTGACATCTCTTGATGGGATATTGCACCTTTTGAGGGGACGTTGGACTTTTTGATGATGATATGGCACCTTGATGATGGGAAGTTCCACATTTTGGAGGTGACTTTACACTTGGAGGATGAAACATTGCACCCTTTGGAGGAAACATTTTACGTTGGAGCTCCTTTACATGCCTTTTCACCTATTTTGATTGTGGCCAGCTTCATAAGCAATTATCTTTTGATAGAATACCGAGAATTCTGCTAGATCAATTCCTTTAGATGCAAAATGGCCATGTGATTTCGGAAAAGTGGTCATAATAGACATTCTAGCAAAAACTGACACAATTACGGTGCTTTTAGAATATGTCGTGAGAAGATTATCACGGATTTTTGACCACTCCTGGGAGACTTTTGGAGGAGGTCGTTGAGGCTTTTGAGGAGGGCGTTCCACATGTTGAGGAGGATGACTTGGCACTTGAGGAGAGTTTACTTGAGTTAGGGAGCATCTTTGGGCTCTTTTGATTCATTCAATCATGTATCATGGATATTATTGTATAGGTGGCATAACCATCTCAGTTTATATATTTTTGACTATATTTCTAGGGGTTGTAAAGAGATAATGGTATTTTATGTTCTTTTAGGCTAAAAGCTAGGAGAATATTATTATTGTAATGAGAAGGGTGCTAGGTCTCTCATATAAATAAAGAAGCACTTCTCATTTGTAAATCATTTCTACTTGTGGAGATATATCAATATTTGTCTACTTTTACTTGCTCTTTTATGAAGAATGCTGGATGGCTAATTAGAGCAAATTTTTGGAAGGAGATATGCTTGTGGATGCTCTACTACTACTTGGATATTCATTGCTAGGGTTTTGATTAGTGTTGCACGTATTGCGATAATATAGGAATTATCGCAATATTTTTGCCAAACTGAACCTTGACGATAACATCGACTGAACTTATCGTGATAATTTTGATAATTTCAAATTATTGCGATAATTTATGATATTATCGTGCGTCGAACCAAATTATCATGCTGTTGCAATTCGGGCTGTTTTTTTCACTTATAAATTCAGATTTCGGGTTTTATTGTCTCATTTTGCAAGCAATGCCAATGGGGATTGAGCTCTAAGGGTGTCGTGACCATTTTCCATGAAGCAAACAAGGGGAAATCCACAATTTTCATTGCCATTAAGTAAGCATTTGTGGAGTGGGGATCTACTCGAATCTACCATATCAATTGGACCAATAATGTAAAAAAAATTATGCCCTCATTTTCTTTGTTTTTCAAGATTTAGTATAGGTTTGCAATGTCCATTAGATATACCTCTTGTTGCCCTTTTTTAATGGAGGATTTAACACTTATGTAGCTATGGTATTTTAATTGTAGCATTCTTGAAGTTTTTGTGTGGATTTGGATTCTAAATTTCCCCCCTTTTTTTGTCCCATAGGTTTACAAATTTAATCAGTGATCCACACATTTCAAAATGCCATAGCCATTGGACCCAATGTAGGAGTATGGTCTAGCTTATGATGGCCATAACAGGATGAGGTTGAATTACAACTTATGTGGTATGGAAATGTTTGGCAGAATCAACCGCTTGAAATACCCCCTTGCCAAAATTCCAGGGAATGAAGTGGGGATTTGCCCAACATCTACCTCGGAAATTGTTCACACTGCAAACCAATTCATTTTTGCATTGTATAGGAAGAGAGATCAAAGGGAAGAATTCACGCTTGAGCTTGCAAATAGATCTACAAGCATCTCAGGAGTGGGGGAAAGCCAATCTTCATGCTTACATTCCACAATGCCTAGCTCGTCAACATCCTCACCTTTCTTTGTGCCGAGGTCAGTGCCTATGGGACAACCTTCTATTTGGTCGATAGTGAAAACAAAGGACCAGGAGGAGGCCAAACAGATTGTGGCAAAATGTTTTTATACGGAATGACATACCATTCAACATTGTTAGGAACCCATTCTACTACTCCATGTTCGAAGCTGCTGCTATTGTTGGTTTGGGATACAGGGGCCCTTCTTATAATGAATTGAGAGGGCCTCTCCTTCAAGGTGAAAAGGGTGATTGTACAAAGAGATTGGGAAAGGCATTTCCATTCTCAACTTCTTGGTTGATTGTCCTGTCCCAGGGGGAGAATGTTTATCAAATCTATTGATGCATCTGCATATGTTAAAGATGCACAGTTATTATGTGAGTTGTTGGATAACTTCATCCAGGAGATAGGTCCACAGTATGTTGTCCAAGTCATTACGGACAATGCTGCCAATTATGTTGCTGCTGGCAAGTTTCTCATGGAGAGGTATGAGAGCCTATATTGGACTCCTTGTGCTTCCCATTGCATTGATTTGATGCTAGAGGACATGGGAAAAATTCCTTGGATCAAGGAAACTGTTGAGTCATCTCGAAGTGTTCTTACATATGTTCTTACACTCATGAGACCGTTCACAGGGAACAAAGAGTTGGTTCGTCCCGCTTTCATGCATTTTGCGACTAGCTTCATTTCTGTTTAGTTTCTCCAGAATTCTATGTTGGAGTTGCAAACGATGTCTCTGTTAGATGAGTGGGATACTTGTTTCTATAGCACTAAAGTAGATGGGAAAGCCATAGCTTGACTTGTGGGACATAATTAGAGGTTTTGGATTAGAGTGGAAGAGTTCTGTGCTTTAAGTGAACCTTTGGCGAAGGTTGTTCGCTTGGTTGATGGAGAGAAGCCCGCAATGGGCCTACATGTATGAGGCCATGGATAGGGCCAAGGAAGCTATCCATTGGTACTGAGAGGACAAGGGGGAAGATGGATTCAGTAGACGAGCCGAGATAAAGAGTGTGATTGATGAGTGATGGAGCAACACTCTACATTGTTCGATTCATGCAGCATGACTTTACCTCAACCCTGCATACTCTTTTGCATGTGGATTTAGGTTTGATGTAGAGGTTATGGAAGGATTTTTCCAATGTTTTCAGAGGATGGTGTTGACTCTCGCTGACCGCTCAGAGATTTCCAAACAAATTGAGATATATAAGCTCAGTGTTGGGACATTCGGGTATGATATGGCTATCTAAGACAGGACCACTGGGATGCCAGATAAGCCACAAGTAAAATTTGTTTCAAACTTTCAAATTTCAATGTCTTTCCTTTCTATCTATTTGTTACTCAATGGAAATATAATTTGTTGTCTTTCCTTTCCATTTATTTGTTGTAGATGTTTGATGGGAAAACTATGGCAAAAGAGTCACAGAGTTGCAAAAACTTGCCATTCGGGTGTTGAGTCAAACTTGCATCTCTTCAGTGTGTGAGCATAACTAGAGTGTCTTTGAAAAGATACATTCCAAGAAGCGCAACAGGTTAGAAATGTTCAAATTAAAATTTAATTTTTTATAATTTCATTAATTTTAATTTATGCCCATGGGACATTATCCTCTAATTACAAATTGGCCCTCATACACGTTAGATCTCTATCACTTCAATGCCATGGTCTATTTCTACTACAATCTCAGGTTGTGGGTGAGGCAAATAAACAAAGTACCTGACACGGATGCCATTTCATTGGATGGGCTTGACACCACGAGTCCATGGAGGGTGGAGATTGAGAGGCCTGTCATGGAGGAGGCACTTGAGTGGTTGGAGCATGATGCTGATGAGTTGGAGGAGAAAGAGTTATCAGAGGATGTTCCACTTCCAGGAGAGACAGATTTGGAGGAGGAGGACATTGAGAGTTTGCCACAACCAATGTCACAACGTCCAGAGAGACTGCCAACTAGGGGAATAGGCGGAAGACATCCCACTTGATCTTCCACCTTATCCCTAGGAGTTGCACCTTCCACTTCAGGCTCAGCATCAACATGTCTACCTACTTCTTTTAGAGGAAAAGCGCTAGCGATGACCTTTGCCCGTTAGCGATGACCTTTGCCCGTAAAAGGGGTAGAGGGAATTGTTGATATCTTAGTGCATCATGATTAAGCTTGTAGGCTTGTAGTATATAGATGACTCATGATGATCATCTCATGAGATACATTTATTTTTGTTTTGATGTGATTTTGTATTATCCTATTAGGAATTATGAATCAGGACAGATATTGGAGCCTGGAGGAAAAGCGCTAGCGGTGACCTTTGCTCATAAAAGGGGTAGAGGGAATCGTTGATATCTTAGTGCATCATGATTAGCCTTGTAGGCTTGTAGTATCTAGATGACTCATGATGCTCATCTCATGAGATACATTTATTTTTATTTTGATGTGATTTTGTATTATCCTATTAGGAATTATGACTGAGGACATATATCATATTTCAGTATTGATTTTTGATGGACCACTTGACATCTTATACCTATTATATTGCAGTTTTATTTTCATATTTACGTGACAATGTGTTTGTTTGATGTTGACGTTGATGTTGCTTTAGAAGTTTAAAAAATTGACAAAAAATGATTATTTTTGTATTTTTTAAAGTTTTCCGATAATTTCCGATATTTCCGNCGATTTTTGATGGACCACTTGACATCTTATACCTATTATATTGCAGTTTTATTTTCATATTTACGTGACAATGTGTTTGTTTGATGTTGACGTTGATGTTGCTTTAGAAGTTTAAAAAATTGACAAAAAATGATTATTTTTGTATTTTTTAAAGTTTCCCGATAATTTCCGATATTTCCGATAATTTCAATTTTGGATCCTCAGTGATAACTTCCTGATAACGATAAGTGCAACATTGGTTTAGATGGATGAACGATTTATCGAATAAGTGGTCTCTTTTAATCTTGTGGTTATGTTTAGTGAATGCATTTAAGTGTAATGTTGTTTCTCTAGTGTTGGTTGGGCATTCTCTTGGATTATTCTTGAGCAAACCCTTCTTATCAAAACTCTTGTAAAGTTTCTAGTGAAAAACCTTCTCTTGAATTGTCCCTTAATATTTTAGGATAATCTCTTAGGATTAGCAGTGAAAAACCTCTAGGTATCACCCTAAAAATCCACTTAATTGACCCTATATGCCCAAAAAAAAATAGTAGGCACAAGTCACTGTCCCTATAGTCAATCATTTAGTTCTTAAAATTACTCTTTTTTTACCGTTTAAGGGTTTTATTGCTATAAATTTTCACTTTCACCCATAAATAACGTAGATGTTTTGACTTATATGCATATTGTTCACCTAATAAACATTGTTAAAACCTTAATTTGTATTTCTGAAGTGTTATTACAGCCTTTTAGGGTAAAACGTCTATGGTTTTAGGGCTGTTATATGTCTCTTATATTTTTGATTTTGTTAGTTAATGAAATCCAAATTTAGCTCATTGTTTAGCCCTCATATTTCATTGAATTATTGCTTGTGAAAGGGCTATTTTATTTGCTGCTGTAATAACTTATTTTACTGCTGCAATTTGATATATTTTTCTAAGTTTTACAACTGCCCTAGACTTTTTCTTCCTTTTTAGTGTTTGGGGATCCTCTTGAGCCTTGACTTGACTTGGAAAACCTCTTAAATTGATCTAGATCCTCATTACTTCAAATCTAGAAATCGTTTTGTCTTACCACCTCATTTATACTTTGTTTATCCTATTACATTGGTGGTAGTTTGAGTAGTCATGCCGAGGGGCCCTAGACTTGATTGTGTCTTGCCTAGGGATTTTGGGAGGTTATTGGGGAAGCCTCCCTTGTGTTGGATTCTACTCCTTCGCTAAAAAGAGGGAATTTGTTGCCTAGGTGATAGTGGTAACATCTTCCATGTTCCACTAGTCTTAGTGCTTTGTGAAGGCTTTGCACTTGGTGCTAGATTGTGTGGTAACATATGGTAGGTACAGGTTGAATGTCTTGGTTCCAAGCATTCGGTGGTGGAGAGGTCCAAGGATTCCAGTGGGTGAATAGTGATGTGTCAAGGTCAATGTTGTACAAGTGGATTTTCTCCTAGGGTGACATGTGGCAGCATGGTGGAGGATGGCCATTTTACATGAGAACACTAAGTTTAACTCATGTCAAAATCCTAATTCGAGTGGGAATGTTTAGGCTCATTCTTGCCATGTTTGACTTTCCAAACATTTATTCCATATGCTAAATTTGACCACTCCACAACCTAGTTTGAACTTTGACCTCTTTGGTATATTTGACATCTGCTAATTCTATCTAGCCTAAATTTAAGCCTTAAATAAAGTGTTTTATACCCTAACTCGTCCTTGTCATTTTTGATTGGCAAACATGCCAAGTTACCACGCTGTCTTGTCAAGAAAAGCTTAAAGCTCAGCTTTATGCAATTATTTAGCATGAAAATAAAGGCCAACTCCACAAAAGCTTAAAGAATTATATTAGAAGGATTTTATCAATACTGTTTTTATGGAAAAGAAATAAAGGTTGGAAAAAGGATTAAAACAGCAGAGAAAAGCCAGCTAAAACAGCAGCAAACTGAGTTGGCATCCATGCAAAGGATCATAGAATTTGGCATGTTTTTCTTGCTTTCATCCACTAGTCGTAAGGGAAAATTGATTCCCTTATAGTGAGCTTCTATCTATTATGCAGATTTGAGAGACAAAACAAGGGTTAGACAGTATTCTTTTAGAGCAGATTGTTGCAGCGGACAGCTCTTCACCCTTTCATCCTTGTAGACCTTAGACCATTACCTCCACTGCAAGCAAGGAGATCCATGGCAGCCTGTCACTTATGACTCACTATGATGTGATCAATCTCTTGGGTAATATATTAATTGGTAAAATTATGCTTTGTTCTAGCTCTTTGAACCTATTGGATGTCATTGATTAAGTTGTTTTGCAGTGTTATGGTAGTTTACAGTGCAGTTATTTTGAATCTTCTTCACCTAAGGCGTACATTTACTTCGCTCATGTCCATTAAATTCATTGTTGCAACTATTTTTAGGATCTGATCTCTACCACTCTTAATTTGATTTAAATTCATCCTCGCTTTTGACTGCTTATTGGCAGCTGAAGAGTGAGTTTTTTGTGTGCTAATCAAATTGGAGTTTACGCAGATCAGTTCATTTGATAGCAGCATACAACCCCTAGGGACACTCCCTTGAGACTGAAAAGGCACCATCCCAAATGGCGAGGCATCTAGCAGCGACAGGGCTAGATGGCCTATAATTACTAGGTAGGTCCGCTGGGGCAGATTTGCATGATAACAAGTCATAATACCATGAAGTTGCCAACTCAAAAAATGAAGGCACTATAAAATTCATATCCTTATCTTTCTTAGGAACCAAATGACCCACCCAACGGGTTCAATAAATCTTCCCAGCGAGTGCCAGATGAAACATATGTTTTGGCTTGTGAGAGCCACTTCAAACTTTGGACTAGCCTGAAGGTTAAACCGGAATTTGTGGAGGCAGCCAACTGGATTTCAACTAACATTTTCCATATGAATGCCAATGTGCAAAGGCTTACTGATGACAAGGCAGAATTGGCATCGAAAAGGTGGGCTGGTCATTATCCAGGGGCATGTATCAACATGGTTGTAGAGGTAGAGTTTGTGACGCTAACAGAAGAAAACCCCTTAATAGGTGCAGAAGGTGTGAGAGATGGATGCGACCATACTGAAGACAGGATTGACTTGAGTCTGGAATGATTTTTTCTATTGATTGGTGGCATATGACTAGATGCATTATATAATCTTCTTGGCCACCTGTTTTGATTTTTAATTTTTACTCAAAATGGNACAGAAGAAAACCCCTTAATAGGTGCAGAAGGTGTGAGAGATGGATGCGACCATACTGAAGACAGGATTGACTTGAGTCTGGAAAGATTTTTTCTATTGATTGGTGGCATATGACTAGATGCATTATATAATCTTCTTGGCCACCTGTTTTGATTTTTAATTTTTACTCAAAATGGTCTAGAAGGACAGGTCATTAAGCTCATGGATGCCCTATTCATGTTGCTGAATATTAACTTCCTTTTTGACTTTGTCAATTTCAAATTGACATTGGAGGGCCAGGATTATATCTTTTACTGTATCGTTTGCACCAAACAATAGCGGTGATCCTTATTAAATTGTCACATACATTCTTGAAGCAAAAGATTCTGTATATGGTTTTCTTGTTTTTCCAACTCGGAGGTTTTGCTGTATTTTTATAATTTGATTTGCTTCTTTCAGAGTTTGCCTGGAAACTTATACTGCAGGGATGGGGGCAATAGATTATTATGGATCAAGTTGTTCAGTTCAGATTGCAACATTTGACATTTGTTGTGTCGTGTGATGTGACTTTGATAGATTAGATCCTTTACCTGGCTGAATACAGATATTTTGTATATAGTTTTTTTCCATTATTCCAATGACTTAATTTTGTGACATAGGCCCTTCTAATTTGTTTGGTTGTTCCTGTTCTTTCTTCAGCATGAGAATGTTTCAACATCATGAAACAGATGGTGCAGTAGATAGATTGATATTTTTGTATTTTAGTGTATACTTCCACTCGATGTAGATAGTTTAGAGATGATAAACTGATTGAAAGATCTCTTAACTGCAGGAAAGATGTTTTCTTCCTTTGTTGGCTGCTTTACTTTCATCTCCTAGTTTACGTTCAGGGAATGGGTTTGTAATGGATATTTTCATAGATCTTGTTACAACCATTGAAGCCATAGTTCTCTCATTACTCTTTTGTCACTCTGGTGAGTTTTTGTCCATCCGTTCATGGCATACTTTTCTTTATAATTATAAAATCAATGATTGCTTTGGGTGGTACATGTAATTTCTATGTTACTCTTTCAGGGTTATTGTTCCTTTTGAGCGAACCTGAGGCTATAGCATCCCTTGTTCTTGTGCTAAGAGGGGCTGAAGATACAAAAAGAGAACAGTTTTTGCCTCTGAGATATGCAGCAGTGCTGATATCTAAGGGCTTTTTTTGTCCTCCAAAGGACATTGGTATGATAGTGGAAACAAGTCTCATAGTGGTTAGTCTCATAAAATCTAAGATTGACCACATGGCTTGCAAGTTGAGTTTGGCATTGTTAAATTTTGAACATGTTAATTCTTAATCTGTTTTTTTGATTGGAGAGCAAAAGCTATTTTGGTTGTTGCAATTGATTTTGTTTTACTGAGGGTTGCAGGTGAGTGCCATAGATCGCGTGGTTGGTGCAACTCTTCACTCGGAAGAATTGCTGTGGGCATTGTGGGATCTTTGTTCTATATCCAGGTGGGAAGCAAGTTACATGATTTGAGTGTAACTTTGGTACCTGCTACTTGGAAATTATTTGTTGCCTAATGATTTTAGTTTTCAGGTCTGATATTGGAAGGCAGGCAGTGTTGGCTGTAGGGTTTTTCCCACAGGTATTTTTATAGAGTTTCTTTTAGAATCATCTGATGGTAGAATCTTATGATACTGAATATTGTTGTAGTAGTGTGCTAGCGTATGTGACGACTTGTTTTATTTATAGGCAATCTCTACTCTGTTGGTAGTACTACAGTCTGGGAAAGAATCAGAATCAATGAATCTAACCAGTGGTAGGTTGTCACATTTGATATATATATATATATATGTATGTATCCTGAATTCCTAGCAAAGTGAACTCCTTGGTAATTCCCTCTAACTTATGTATGTTTTAAAATATCAGGTACTAGCCCATTAAGCCTTGCAATATTTCATGCTGCTGCGGAACTGTTTGAAGTTATGGTGACTGATTCAACTGCCTGCACTCTAAGTGCTTGGATTCCACATGCAATGGATCTTCATAAAGCTTTGCATTCTTCTTCTCTAGGATCCAATAAGAAGGATGCTCCTGCCAGGCTGTTGGAGTGGGTGGATGCTGCTGTTGTGTATCAAAAAAAGGGGGCTATTGGGCTTCTGAGATATGCTGCTGTACTAGCATCAGGTGGTGATGCCCAACTAACTTCCACAAGCTTCTTGGTGTCTGATCCCATGGATGTTGATAATATTGTGGCAGATTCAGCTGGAGTTGCTGATTTTCAGTCTGTCGAAAGCTTACTTGGAAAGCTTGTATCAGATAAATTTTTTGACGGTATTATTTTACGTGATTCATCTATACCACAGTTAACAACGGGCATGCGGATTCTGGCATTTATAGCAGAGCATCCTGTATGAACACTGAACTCTTTCCCACAGTGTGCAACTTATGTAGATCTGTGTTAATGACCAGTATTTTTTTCACTGATTGTTTATAATTTTATGTATTTAGGGAGTTGCTACTGGTCTCTATGAAGAAGGTGCGGTGACTGTTTTATATGTCATCATCATGAACTGTGCTTTTATGTTGGAAAGGTCATCAAACACATATGGTAAGTTCCTTTTCAATGCTACTGTCTTCTCTTCAGTGTAAATTTGATTGACAAGATCTGGTATCTTCAATTTAACATTAGATGGGGTGCATCTTTTAGTACAGATTACCTTGTAGATGAGGGGGCTGAATGCAATTCTACAGCTGATTTGCTATTGGAGAGAAGTCGGGAGCAGTACCTTATCGAGATGTTATTACCTTCACTCATCCTTTTGATCACTCTTCTAAGGAAACTGCAGGCATGGTCCAGTTACCTTGTTTATATCTGAATATGGTTATAGGTGTATCAAGAGTTATCCATTGATGTTTGTTACCATGTTGAGTAACCGTAATGAAATTGCTACTTAACACACAAAACATACATTTGTAATGTTAGGTGTAATGGTCATACTGGGGACATAGACATTTAATAGGTGCATCTTTATGTAATGTAACAAAGTCCTCATAAATGACTTAGGTTAAGTCTTTTTAGTTAATGAATAAGGGTCATTACTGAATTAGGTACAAGGGAGCTATATAATGTACATAAAGAAGAGTTTGTCCAGATCTTACAATATTCTGAAATCTTTTATTATGCAGTTTATTACCTTAGATCTCAGATTAATTATTAGTAGCTTAGTGCTCAAAATTACGAAAATAGCTGAAATTGAAATGAAAGAAACATGCAAATGAACACACTACCCACACAAATGAACACAAGATGTGACTTGGGAAACCCAATACGGGAGAAAACACAGCTAGAAGGTGAGGCCTATGCTCTGCTTTTTTTTTCGCAGTTATGAAATGCAAGTACAAAGAAAGGGTCACTCACTATAGAGTTGCCTTAGACATTGTGTTCTAAATGGTGGCTACATAATCTTCTACCTCCTTTGTTATGTTTTAATATCCCACTCCTAGATGCTTTGCTCAACTATGGAACAATAACAATACCAAAAGAATGGAACTCCTTCTTTGCCTAGCAGCCCAGTATTTAACAAAACTTGATACCCGTCTAGGGTTAACGTTTTTGCATGTCCCAACCCTCCATTAGTGTTAGGGTTTTGGACCCTCTAGAATCTTCTTGAAAGTCCACATGTGATTAGCCCACCTGTTTGAGTAATGGATACTGGCATGGCATCCACTTGGTACCTTGGTGGTCAACTTGCGGAAGGCATAACTCACGTATACAAACTCCAATTGAGGTGATCTTATCACTGTTGGAAAGCTTACAATGTGTAGAACAACCTTGAAGGGATGGGAGCAAAGCTTGCAAAGTTTTGGCCCCAAAAGTGCTGTTTGTCTGATGTTTGGTAGTTGCGGGAGGATCTTTCCCTCCTAGATGACCTTTCTTAGATGCAGAGAAGATTCCAGAAGCAAGAGATCCATTGGACAGATGTTGAAATACCCCAGAAGAGAAGTCGGCCCAGAAGCATAAAGAACAATGAAAAGACACCTTCCCAGAAGAGAAGTCGGCCCAGCGAGAAGGACAGGTAGACTATAAATACAGAGGCACCTTAGCTCATTTGTTCACTCACTCACACTCTCTCAGCTACACATAAGCAAGGCGCAAGTTTGGATAAGGTGACGCAGTGGCTGCAATGACTCAATTTCTTCTTGTTCAGTCTTTTGGTATCTCTCTCTTGTGCGCTACTCCTTGAGGAGGTGCACTACCTTGGTATAGTGCTGCTACTGTTGCTGTGGTGGTATTTCTGGTTGAGCTAGCCCTTGAGCTAGCGTTTATCTGTTTGGACTTGCTTTGTGAACAAAATCTATCTAAGAAAGGTTATTGGGTTTTTCCC
>JASDQU010880624.1:5947-40844 GCA_032191745.1 Picea mariana
ATTGCAAGTCTAGCAGATCTCATTGACCATTGCTCTAGAAATGCTTCATGTAGTTCAGATATAACCCAATGCTTCGAATCATTGGATTAATTTATATATTGTAAGTGGAAAGTACATCTATACGTTCGTTCTATTATATCCCCCATAGTTCTGTAAAAAACAAAACCCCTTGGATTAATCTCCAACACCACTCGAGATGAGCTAAGGACCAATTCATCATCATTTACATCTTCTATATTAATTAATTTTGTTTGGTTAGGATGATATTTGGTTCCCTCGTTGTTGGTTCCTATAGAACATTAAACATATATGAATTAATATATTGTTTGAAACATGCCATATAGTATTCATAAGTATATTATTAATGAAAATTCAAAAAAAAAATCATATTGAACAATATTTTTTCATTCACCTGATTCATCCCTCAGAAATTTTTCCATCAAGCTTTCGCGTTTTCACGCTCTTCTACACTTAGATCAGAAATAATATTATCGATCTTCCTCATTTTCCAAAATATTAAAAAAAAAAAACAAAAAAAACCACATCATTAGAACTAAACCATGGATGTTCTAAGTTTTTTACTTTTTGACCCATGCAATTGTTGATAAAATCACAATTTAATTTACTTTTTTTAATATGAATTATAGCAGTGCGATATATATAAAAGACATCACGACTACAATATAAAACAAAAACATTAAACATTCATAAAAAAAAAAATAGAAACATTGCACACTGATGAAAAGAAAATATGTGTGTGTGTGTGTGTGTGTGTGTGACATCATTTTCTGTGTTGTTTAGATGAGAAAACATCTATGATATTTTTTTTATGCACCATATTTTTTAATTAAAAAAAAAAACAAATCATGGCTTTATCAGTGTTCCTTAGACTGAAATGCATCGGTGTGTTTATGTCGAAATGGCGCATCAGAAAATTGGAAAATATTTAAAAAAAAAATGTCAAATTGGAAACCGTTTAAAAAATAAAAGGCAGAGGGCTAACTGATTTTGGGATTCGATGCAATAAGTGGTCCCTTTGCATCACATGCCAAACACTTATATATAGAAAAACAAACCCATTAGATCTAAAATGCTTAAAATGAAAAGCCTTAATTCTGAAGTGATAGAGGGAGTTAAACCCTAGGGTAAAATTTTGCATTCACATAAGCAAAAAAAACAAAGGTTTAAGGCAAGTATGGATTTATTTTATTTTATTTTTCTTAATTTTAATTAAAATCCAAATAGGAATACAATTTGTAAAAAAACATATTATCAAAAAATTTACTTTTTTTTAATATGAATTACAACAGTGCGATATATATAAAAGACGTCATGGCTACAATAGAAAACAAAAACATTAAACATTCATAAAAAAAAACAATAGAAAAATTGCACACCGATGAAAAGAAAATATATGTGTGTGTGTGTGTGTGTGTGTGTGTGTGTGTGTGTGTGTGTGTGTGACATCATTTTCTGTGTTGTTTAGATGAGAAAACATCTATGATATTTTTTTATGCACCATATTTTTTAATTTAAAAAAAAAACAAATCATGGCTTTATCAATGTTCCTTAGACTGAAATGCATCGGTGTGTTTATGTCGAAATGGCGCATCAGAAAATTGGAAAACATTTTAAAAAAAAATGTCAAATTGGAAACCGTTTAAAAAAAAAAGACAGAGGGCTGGCTGATTTTGGGATCTGATGCAATAAGTGGTCCCTTTGCATCACATGCCAAACACTTATATATAGAAAAACAAACCCATTAGATCTAAAATGCTTAAAATGAAAAGCCTTAATTCTGAAGTGATAGAGGGATTTAAACCCCAGGGTAAAATTTTGCATTCACATAAGCAAAAAAAACAAAGGTTTAAAGCAAGTATGGATTTATTTTATTTTATTTTTCTTAATTTTAATTAAAATCCAAATAGGAATACAATTTGTAAAAAAACATATTATCAAAATCAACAGTAAAATTTAAAATTTTTACTATGTAGGGTTTTCAATGAATCACCATACCTTTCAAATCCTGATTTTCTAAATATTGTGTTGTTCCAAAGTATTCTTCTGATCCACAGTGCTCCCTAGTATGTCTCTCTTCCAAATTTGTCTCCTGTAAATTTTGGAAAAATAATGAAAATATTGAATACCTTCCTAATATTTAATTTTTTTTATGAAAAACGTTTAGAGTTAATCACCATACCCTTCAAATTCTCATATTCTGAATAATATTGTGGTTTCAAAGTATGATTTTCCTCCACAGTGTTCCTCCATATGTCTTTTACAAGTCTCTCCCATGCAATGTTTTTCAAAATAATGAAACAGTGAATAGATTTTTAGTATTTAAAGGAATTTATGAAATTTGATTCCCTCTCTTTTTTAATTGTTTAAAAAAAATCATTTTGTTTTTTACTTTTTCGGCACAATAGTGCATTTATTTCAGATGCACCAGTGCGTCCATATTCTGTCTGATGCACTGGAGCATTCATATTACATTAGACATCGATGTGTCCATATTATATTACGCACAAATAACACAAATGTTTTTTATTAACAAAATCTTGAAACACAGTGTGGTTAATTTTTCAATGCACCAGTGTTTATTATTAATATGCGTACTGGTGTGTTTGTGGTTTATAAGTGCACCCGAATTATTTTAAATTTATTTAAACTTTTTTTTGCACATAAAATACTATATTCATCTCAAATTGTCTTTTAGGATGAATTCACATGACTTACAATACTTCAGTATACATTTTACATTTTATGTCGCCTTATTCTTATAAAATGGTTTCAAAACTATATTTGAACTCAGATTGTGGTATGTTCCTCCAAATTTATTTTAGATATGTAAGAAAAATTTATTACTAATTTTTCTGAAATGCAGGGAGAAAACCTTATAATATGATCAAATGGCGAATTCTTCAAATTCTAGTCCATTACATATTGCTCAAAGTCCATCGCGGAGTTCTCCCTTTCCATCTTCAGTAAGTTTACCTTATTTTATTTATGTTTCTATTATCTAATTGATTTTTTAATTTTTTTTTATCCATGTCAATCTGAATAAAAATGTATAAAAATTTGCAGGATCTTGATTCAGAATCAAGTTCAGAAGTAGAAAATATTCTAGTACTGGTTCAAAAATGTTGGAAGGTCTTATCAGGAGCAACATATCGCAAGCAGTTGGTAGATGAAAATGGACAACCTCTTTACCATGCCAATTGTGAGATTCCATCTTCCAGCCACAATCCTGGGTCGACGATGGTAATAATTGTTTTGTATAATGTAATTTGAACAAAAACATTATTGCATTGTGCTTACTAATATCATTGATTTACTAATGTTCAATATTTTTGAAATTAGGATTTTGATGATGAGAAACCTACCTACAATCTTTCACTGCACCCCACAACAATGTCAACCCAAGATAAGGTTGCAATAAGTGCACAAATCAGAGAGGAAGCGTGCCACAGATGGTTGAATAAACCACCTATTCAATTCCCACTACGTCTATATTCACCAATTAGGAATGACTACAACAATAGTAGTTCTTCAAAAGTTGGCAATGGAGACAATCAAAAATAGGTTTGTATGGATGATTACTTATGGGATACAACTACCATGGAGACAATGTTTTTAGACTCATTCCATAACGATGAGCTAGGGGATGATGCTCATATAACTGATACCATTTTTTAAAGCCTGAAATCTACTTCCACCACCCCTCTGTTTGGACCTAGTGCCCGGTCAAAGTCTGCCCATCTTGGGACAACAATGTTACTGTACAACTTGAAAGAAAAGTTTGACATGTTAAACACATGTTTCTCAGAAATATTGAGGTAATTGAACATCAAGTGCCTTATATTAATTTTGAGAAATATTGTCACACAATCAACATTAGAAATGGTTTCTTTCATAAACATTAAATGACCTTATAAATTTCTTTTTCCCACTAACCGTAGGTTATTGAAAGATAAGGTTCTTCCTAATGACAATTTTTTTCCCGGTAGTTGTGAAGAGGAAAATAAGTTGTTGAAAATGTTGGATGTTGATTACTTATCATATCATGCATGTCTGAATGATTGTATTATATATAGATGAGAATATGAAAATAAATATATATGTCTGAAATGTGGGTATGACAGGTACCATAAATCAAATAAAAATGGTAAATTGCATGGTCCTCCTCATACGATATTGAGGCACATGCCTATAATCCCAAGGATTCAAAGGCTCTTTTGTTGAAAAGAATTAGCTATGTTGCAGGGATGGCATGCCTAGCATAGAAGTGAGTCACGAGGTATGAGAATCCCAACAAATTAAATAGCCATGAAGCATATAGAGGATACATGGCCAGAACAATTCAAGGATGAAGTAAAAAGTCTATGACTCAACATAGAAATGGATGGCGTGAACCCATATTCCCTCTAAAACACTAACTATTATGTTTGGACTATACTAGTGATCAATAAAAATATCCCCCCATGGTTGTCTGTGAAGAATGAACATATTATGTTGGCTCTTATAGTCCCTAGTAGAAGGCAAGTGAAGAATATTGATGTCTACCTACAACCATTGGTAGATGAATTGAAAGAATTATGGGAAGGGATACATGTATATGATGTATCAAGACCCATCACAACAGAGAGGAGTTTTATGTAGTATGAAATATGTGCTTACAACACACATGATTATCTAGGATTAAGAGTTTTCTCTGGTAATTAACATGTTTATTGATTTGTTTATATATGTAACAATATTTAAGTGCATATTTAATTCCGTGTGATTGATATTCTATTATTAAATGCTAATGTGCTATCTATACAATAATTTCACAGGTCTTGTAACTAAAGGCCATAATGGATGTGAATGTTGTGGAACTTCTCTGAAGACTAGGTGGTCCAACCACCTTCAAAATCCAGTGTACGACTGCTCGAGGGTATTCCCCCCAGAAGAACACCCTTATAGAAGAGAAACATCCACTTTCAATAGTAAACTAGAGAGAACCTAAAGGCCTACAATAATGACACCAAAAAAATGGCTTAGAGCATATGAGATAGAGAAGAAGAAGGAGATTACATAAATGTTTGATTCAAATGGGGAGCCTATGTTCGATGATACGAAATTCTTTGACACCTATGTTGAGAAATTTCCTATTGGGATGAAAAGGAAATCTATCTTTTATGATCTCCCATATTGGGAGCATCTTAAGATTTCCCACTTACTAGATCCCATGCATATATTTAAAAATGTTTCATCTTCTTTATTGAGACACATATCATCGAAAGAAAGTCACACATTGGATGTGATGAGAGATCATATTTCTTCAAAAAATAAAAATAAACATTGACCAAGACAAGAAAGTAGAGAGGTTTGTCCCTCTTGGTCTTCCAAAGAAGGTGATGTCCCATGGATTTTGAAGAAAGAAGATATTTATTTGGAAAAGGAAGTTATATTGGGTGTGAAGGTGCCTTATTTATATGGGTCTTCCCTATGAAGTTTCTTCACTGTGCGTTAATACCATTTGTCAAGGTTGAAATCACTTGACCATTTGAACCTTCTAAAGGTATGACATATGTCAAAGATATGATTTTATTATTTGTAATTTTTATTTTTATGTCATGGGATAAAACATAATTAATTTTGTATGTATTTACTTTGTAGTGTCATTATCCTTTGCTCATGTGTGGGTGTGTGAACCATGACTTCCCCTAGGACCTAAGATGTTCCATATCTAAATTATTTGCATTTGTAAATTGGATCACATCAAAGGAGATTCATATGGGTAGCATTCCACGGTGGCATCAAGAGATAGATGAGATTGTTTATATGTTTGATAAGGAACTACTACCAAGTTTCATGGAATTGTAGGTTCATCTTCTAATTCACCTAGTAAATGAGTTTGAATTAGTCGGGGTGGTATCCTATCATTGGATGTTCTTCTTAGAAAGGTACATGAAGAAATTGAAAGGATTTGTTCGTCAAAGGGAAAAACCCAATGGGTCTATGAAAGAGGGGTATATATCATATGAGTCTTTCTATTATGCCACTAAATGCATCAAGAAGATTGACAACACACTAGGTCCAATGATTTGGGACAATGAAAGGGATGAATAAAAAAGAGAAGGGAAGTTTCTCCAAACGAATGGAAAAAGGAACTTGATAAAGATTAAGTGATATATTATCGTTTGTCAAATTTCTAAATAGTAATTATTCACACTAAACTTCATAATGTATATTTTCATTATCTCATATGTACTATGTGTTGGTTTGATTTCATGAATACATCAACGAATTCATAAATTTATGTCATCAATAAATTCATTCTTTACAATTAAGAGGAAACACAGTCGTGGGTTGCATTATACGAACATAAGAGGAGGATATGGGAAAGTGTCATGAAATAATTTAGATAGATGAATGGTAGAAGCATGCACTATCCTGATCATTTAAAAGAAAATATACCAATGATATGCCCCAACAGTTGGGTTGTTGACCAAGTCAGAGAGAAATATGGTGCATTTGGTCATTACCCACGTGAAGAAGAGGATGCACTAAACATAGGGATTGGTTGCAACAACTCTATAATAATATCTTTGTGTACATTTTTAACTTCGTAATGCACAGTTGAATTGTAAGTACATCTATATTATTTTATATTTTAATGGTCTGGTTATTAGACACATTTTGACACTGTGATTTGCTCACTTTTTTTAGGTGCATTTGTTCCCATCTATGTGGGCATATGGACATCATTTTTGCATAGAGGATGTCGATGACAGACACATGACACAAGACTATGGAGTGGAAGCCGACTTCAACCAATCTAGTTGTGTTATCCACAACAATCAAAACATAATACACAGGCAGTTAGGTTACGTCGAAAAGATACAAGAGATGATTCGAGTGGACGTCTCTTCTTTCCAATGTGTTATTTTTAGGTGCAAGTGGTGGGGCATATTTGATTGGAATAATGTAAAGGAATATTGTGATAGTGAGATGATATGTATCAACTCTAAAAAGATGTGGGATGAAGCTAAGGAGCCTTATGTTTTCCCAAAACAATGCAACCAAGTGTTTTTTTACCTAGATGTGTTGGATATGGATTGGTGGTTTGTATTAATACATTACCCTAGATCAAAACATATGATTTAGAAAAACAATTTTCTCATGCCAAGCGAGGAAGATAATCAGGGAGATGACAATACAGAGTGATATATTATACATGTTTTATTCTTTAATTACTTACTTTTATGTTTTCAAATCTATAGTAGATTTAATAAATTAATTATTAAATTTATAATGTTTTTAGTACTTAATATTTCATATGAAACATTATTATTATTTTTATTGGATGATATAATTAAATGTTATGTGTAAACGATATAAATAACTTTACATTGTAAGTATAGATGATATTTGAACTTTTAGTATTTTAATTTTAACTTTTACTTTAAAAAACAATATATTATTGTATTGTAAATATCAAATATTTTATATCATAATTTTAAAATGTATTATTGTTACCCACCATTTCATATCATTACCATATTTTATTAGTTTTTAATTTTGAGTTCATACATACTAATTAGGGGAATATCTAGATCTAAAATGAGCCTCCTAAGTGAGTTTTTCAAAAAAACATCATTGTCCTTAAATAAACTAATGCATGTGTCATTTACATAAAAATAATTGTCCTTAAATAACTAATGCATGTGTCCCTCTCTAAACCCATATAATAATATATACTTAAGATATTACTTAAAAATCAAATAAATAAAATATTATGTAATATAATATATTATGTTATATATTAATTTTATATTATAAATATAATAATATAATATATAATAAATAAGTATAATATAATATAAATAATATAATAAATATAATATATTTTATTATATAATAATTATAACATAATAAAATATAATATATTAGGTTATATATTAATTTTATATTACATATAATATATAATAATAAAAAATATATAATTAAAAATTCAATTAAATATGTACATCATAACAATTTTTTATCCCTTATCCCCTATCTTTATCCCCTCTTTTTATTTCTAGGTAAGAAATTTTACGGATCCTAATAGCTAATTCAATTCTTAATATCGATTACAACAACAATTAACAACATGTAACATAGGATATCAAAAAGTGACATAAAACTTAAATACATATAATTAACCCACTTAAGAAAATTATTTAAAGAGAATAATTCATACAAATTAAAATATTTATTATTCTAAATACTTTTATGTTTTTGTACATGTTTCTTTGTTAAGTTTGACATTCATGCATCCTTATAGTAAAGTAAAAAAATGTTGAGTTAAAGATTTTGAGGCTTGTATTAATTATGAGAATATAAAAAAATATGACCAAACTACAATTAAGAGGAAGTTAAAATATCACACAAATATTTTATCATAACTAATTTTAATTCTTCATTATGAACTTATGAACAGAAACAATATTCTCAAAATGAGGATCAATTCTTACATCTTACTTTTAAGTAAATTAGTTTGTAAAATTGTGATACAAAGTAAGGTTGAAGATTAATATAATTTACTTTTAACTTGCTCAAACTTTAATTAATAACTTAAGACATATTTTTACCCATTTTTATAACTTATTTACTTTTCAATACCTCTTAACTACAAAAACATGATAAACTTGGTATTTTCATTTTCATCATGTTCAGATATAAAAATGACAACATAATAACTTATGAGTTGTTGTAATCTAACCTATTTAAATCTATCATGTGTACAATATACAATTAACACATCAAAACATTTCTAAAAGTACTTTATTTTAGATATATTCAAAAATAAAGTACTTATTTAAGAGTACTTTACTTTATAGATAAAATTGTATAACATGACCTAATATCAACATCAACGTAAACATATAAATTAAGTACATAAAAAAATAAATGTTATATATATATATATATATATATATATATATGAACAAGTCAAATAACTGCTATAATGTACATATCTGGTCAACAACATAAATAATTTATATAACTACATATCTAGTCCAGCTCCTCGAAGAAAAGTAGGGGGTGGAATGTCAAGAAGTGTTTGCTCAACACTATGATCAAGAGAAACAAGGAATAGAGGAGGAGGTGGTTGGTCAATTCGTAGTCTCTGATGAGAAGCATGTTGTGGAATAATAGGTGATGTGCCTTCCTCATCTGGGTGAGGTGAAGGAGGAGGAGGAAGAGAAGGAGGTATTGAAGCAGAAGTGCCATCACCACCCTGATCAACATCACCACCCAGAGAAGGAGGAGGAGGTATCGAAGAAGAAAATCCATGATCACCACTCAGAGGAGGAGGAGGAGGTACTGAAGCAAAAGCGCCATCACCACCCTAATCAACATCAACACCCAGAGGAGGAGGAGGAGGTACTGAAGAAGAAGTGCCATCACCACCTTGATCAACATCACCACTTAGAGGAGGAAGAGGATTTATTGAACCAGAAGCTCCATGATCACCACCCTAATCAGCATCACCACTTGGAGGAGCAAGAATAGGTACTGAAGTAGAAGCGCCATCAGTACCCTCATCATCTTCAATACTAGAGGACATGGATGATTTTAAGGATGGATTTTTATTTTAAAATGTAGAAACCTTGGTGAATCTTACGTATCCTTCATATGCCAACTATAAATGTTTGGCAATATTTTTGTAAAAATATTCAAATTTCTAAGGATTTTATATAGTTTTTATAAATTTTTGGTGATTTATAAGGTAAAATAATTTTATCCTATAGAATTTGGGCGAATCATTTTTAAAATAGTGAATCTCTTTTTTGGAAAAACCATGGAAAATTAGCCCATGAGCGAAATTTAGCCCCTAAAATTATCCCTACTAGAGGAGGCGCCATCCCTCATCCTTACAAGTAACCTAGAAGTTCCAATGATATGACGCATAAGAGGTGTCATATCACACGAAAAGTCCATCCATAGTTGCAAGAGATCAGGGTCAATCCTGATGTCTCACATCTAGATAGGGAGAACTCCCACACCAACCAAAACTACAGTCAGTTTGTCACACACCTCCATCCTATATCTGAGATCGGGCCTACGCCACATGTCGAGTTGAATATGCAACTAAGGACCCTAACCCATCACAACCTCATCCATCTCCTCATCTTCATCAGGTGGCGGGGGAGGAGGGATGTCCCCAATGAATGTGCCAACATCTGCAAAATATAATTCAAGTTAATAATTAGTCGATAATTTCATTAAACAATTTAATATAAAGCGTTAAAGAACATGCAAGAATAAAATTTATTCGAATTAAGTAAGACAATAAAATGAAAGTACAAGGTTAATTTAAATCTTACCTCGATGATCAGGTGTCTCATCCTGTGTGAAAAGGATTTTGGGACATCCTCGCCAATCCATCACCGTGTAAGGCGTGACACCATCACGAACATGTGATCTATCTTAATGGATAATATCTTAATTTCCTCCCTGGGAATCCTAGCTGGAAAATCAGGCATGCCCCTCTTGGGAATCATCTCACCCCAAATGTGCATCCACACCTCAGTCATCAACCTATGAGGCCAACGGACAAAAGTAGGTATCCTCTCTAGAAACCTCTCAAAAAACAAACAAAACAACTCTAAAGAAAATGGGAAGTTCACCCTCCCATTTATCATAGCACAACATCTATCCAGTGCTATAAACAACTGCTGCAAGAAAATGGAAGACCAACTAATAATTTGTGGCCTCTATATCAAAGAATCAACATATTAAAAAAGAGTGCAACCATTGCGTTGGCCTTCACCGATAAAGTGTGCAATGGTCGACAGTAACAGTGACATGCACCTAACTTCCTCTGCATCGAACGAGGCAATCTGTAACTATCAACCAAACACCTAAAAATGACTAGAAGAATGTATATCACACACAATATACCTCTGAGAGTAGGAAAGATGACTCTTAGTTGCAACACGCACTGGGACATCAAGAAACTAGGGAAAATCCTCCCCTCTCCTAGATAGCCCAGTGATAAAACAAATATCCTCCTCAGTGGGATGGTACCACTGATGAGGATCAACTCAGAATGCATATTGATGGGCATCCCATCGATGGATCAACTGCGCAAGAAATGAAGAATTCCCCTTTAGGGATGTAGCCTCCTCGTAGTACTTGAGGAGGCCTACATTTCTCAAGAGGAGTCATGTATCTACAGTAATAGGCCAAGGGTAAAAACCCCTCTCCCTCTCTCTGGCCTCCCACTCCCAAACCATATTTTACTGGTCAAATATTTGTTGTTTCTCCTCCATGCGCTGATGTCTCTACATAATTAACATATAAATTACATCAACATCATACATAAAAACATAACTTTTTTTCAGTAAATGAGAAATTTATTTCAAAATATGAAAACATAATTCTTTTTCAAAAAAAAAAAATTTAACATTAGGTGTGCCTTCAAAACAGTAAAGAACCACCCACAGTCTACACACATATCTTATGCACTGCATGCACAATGTAATTTATTTTGGGGAGTGCGTAGAATTATCAACGCACCATTGCACCACATTGTATACAATGCATCATGAAAGCACGATGCCTCTGTAAAGAAGTGTGTCTAGATACTATGACACCCTGGTGCATTCCATTCATTATGACACATCACTTAAAATAGACACTCATTTTAAATGGTGCATCGTATCCATGTTTGTGCACCAGTCTATTCTATATAATCCACGCACCAATTGAAAAACACAAAAAATGTTCACGGTGCATAGTTTATTGTGTACACACTGGTGCGTTCACTCTAAAGGATGCATCAATTGAAAAACTATCTATTTTCAAGGGTGCATATATTATTATGAACTCATTGGTGTGTTCACTATAAACAACACATCGTTTAATGGAAACTATATATTTTTTACGGTACATCATTTATATGAATGCACTAATGTGTCATTTATAAGTATGAATTGGTGCATTCTTTGTTATGACACACTGGGAAAAAAATAACTATACAATTTCGGTGCACCCTGTAAAATTTACAGGGTGCACCGTGCACAGTGCAAGACGAACGACTCGAACGCACCGTGCTGGATTTTTTTTTTTAAAAAACAATGAAAATTTTACTCAATTTCACAATTTAATTTGGTAAAAATTCAATGTACAAAGAAAAAATAATTTACTCAGAGATTTTCTCATCGAGGAGGCATGGTTGGGATGTAGTGAACAAAACCAAATTTTCCCACCGTATGAAAAAATTGGAATCCCATGAACCGAGCATCGAACAAAAACAAGGAAATTAATGGAAGCACCAACGATGGTGCACTTTGGTTAGGAAAAGGTGGCACCAATGATTGAGATCTTCTCTGCACTGGAAATGGTAAAAACTGTTTTTTACCGCCATTTTTTTTATTTACCCTTGTTCCAGTGCGCTCGTGTTAAGCACACTGTTATTTAAAAAAGAAAACCTATGATGGTGCACCTAAGGGACAATGGTGCACCATTATGCATTTTTAAAAGGAAAAATACAATGATGTTGCACCCTTTTTTTGGGCACCGGTGCACCCATTTAGTGCACATCGATGCTTGTGAGCTTATTTTATATGATGTGCACTTCTTTTTTTATATATTTTTAAATAACTTTGCAACAGTGCATCTAGATAATATGATGCCCTAGTGCGTTATATTCATCATGATGCACCGCTTAAAATAGACACACATTTAAAATGGTGTGTCGTATCCATGTTTGTGCATCAGTGTGTTTTGTATAATTCACGCACCAATTGAAAAACACACTAATGTCCATGATGTGTAGTTTATTTTGTATGCACCAATGTGTTCACTATAAAGGATGCAACGATTTAACAACTATCTATTTTCAATGGTGTGTATATTATTATGAAATTACCGATATGTTCACTATAAACAAGGCACTGTTTAATTGAAACTATGTATTTTTTACGGTGCGTCGTTTATTATGAATGCACCAGTGTGTCATTTATAAGTATGCACCATTGTGTTCTGTAATATGGCGCACCGGTGAAAATGAACTATACATTTTCTATGCACCCTATAAAATTTACAGGTGCACTGCGCATGGTGCAAGCCAAACGGCTCGAATGTACTGCACATAAAAAAAATAAATTGAAAAGCAATAAAAAATTTACTCAATTTCTCAATTTAATCCAAAAAAAATTCAATGTACAAAGAAATAAAAAATTTACCTAGACATTTTCTCGTCGAGGAGGGCATGGTTTGGATGTAGTGAAAAAAAACAAATTTTCCCATCATATGAAAAAATTGGAATCCCATGAACCGCACATTGAACAAAAACAAGGAAAGCAACGGAAGCATCGACGATAGTGCGCTTCAGTTGGGAAAAGGTGGCACCAGTGCTTGAAAGATTCTCTATACTGGAAATGATAAAAATTGGGTTTTACTATAGGTTTTGTTTTTTTATTTACCCATGTTATGGTGCATTCGCGTTAAGAACACTGGTGTGTACCGCTGCAAACAATGCATTGTTATTTAAAAAAAAAACTTGCGATGGTTCACTACTTTGGAATACATCGGTGTACCCAAGGGAAAATGACGCACCATTATGAATTTTTAAAGGGAAAAAATAAATTACGGTGCACCTGTTTGTTGTGCACCGGTGCACACATTTAGTGCACACCGGTTCTTGCGAGCTTCTTTTATATGATGTGCATCATTGTTTTCTATTTTTTTTAAATAAATCTGCAATGATGCACCATTTTATATTAGCACTGGTGTGTTGAGTTCTGGTGGCACATCGGTGCGGTATAGACTTGTAAATGCACCATTAAAAAAACTTCGGCTAAAACATCCCCCTGAACACCTTCGCTAGTGACCTCTACTACAAACGGATTTTTGGGCTATGTTATAGGGGCTTCCTTAAAAAACTCCACTATGGGGTATTTTACTTGTAGTGACCTATCAATATGATTTCATCCACTACTATGCATCTTATCTGACTCATCTCTTCTGTATATTCCAAATATCTCATGAATCCATTTATGTTCATAAAACTATCCATGATTCTTCTACTCAACTGCACACAATGTTAACTCATCTGTCACTTTACTCTTATAAGACTTATTCGACTTTGTTGTAACTGATCATTGCATATTCCTTCTTCTCAAACTATCTTCTCAATCTATAAATCAAACTTTACATGTTTGGAACAATATGTACATAATATGTCCTTGTCTGAATAAATACTTGGAATCCTATATGCAATCATGAACCTCTACCTGAGAAGTGTGCCAATGATGTACCTCATAACTATCAGTTTATACATGAATGGGAATGTGTTATGAAATCTTCTCCTCAAATAATAAAACTATCAAAATACATTCTACCATTCTTTAATCAAACCACTATGAAATTCCCTTTCCAAAATATGTAAATACTCGAGACTACTTGAAATATAGTTATTTGATATTGCAGAGTTGTTGCTTAGACTCCCCCTTTTAAACATTCATATTTACTAGGATTATCCAAGCCGAATGGCTCATAAATGTGGAGGAATCTGCCCTAATGCGAAGTAATATTCATCTTCATAATCTTCCTGAATTTTTACATCTTCCATTTTATCATCTTCCTAAATTTTGACATCCTTTTCATCATGATTTTGCGTTGTTACAAATCTTCTAAGTGCGATCTTTGGGACCTAGTTTTCATTCACCTGTTCTTATTTTTTTTCATTTCTTTTCCAAATATTCTTGTATCTAACATCTTCATTTTTTCCTGTAGATTTATCTTGATCTTGTACTACTGCAAATCCTGAGAATAATTCTTTTGGGTGTTCTTCATTCATTTGTTCTTTCTTTACCTATTCTTGTTTTCTTTTCCAAACCTTCTTGTATCTAATATCAATGTTCTCTTTCATGGAAGTATCCATCGCTTCTATAGTCACGTGCTATATGTACATAGTTATGGCACTTTTAGCATTCAATATTGTGTGGGGCCACATAAACATGTCTTGCTTAACTATTTCTTCCATAAGCTCTACAATATACAACTTTATGTCCAAGTTTATTACAAATGTAACAATAACCATAAAATAAATTTTGATACCTAGGAGCGAATGATCTTCTTTTTGTTGTGGTCCTTATGAACTCATGCCTTGGATTATCAAAATAGTGTATTATGTTTTTTCTTTCACAATAATTGAAACTTCTTTGATACCTGAAAGTGGAGGGTCTTCTTTGATATATGTCTCTTTTGTGGTCCTATTATTGAGTCTTCTTCATTTGTGGAATGTTCTCCTTTGAGGGTTTGAATTCTTCCTTCTTTATAGAGTCTTTGATGACTTCTTCATAACTCTTAGTCTTCTCTTCATTCTTCCTTTCTAGTAATATGTAACATTTCTCTTCAGCTTTCTTTACTGATGATGTGGATCTTTCTCTCTCTCTCTTTGGTGTTCTTGTTGAGCTTGAAAATTTTAACTCTAATGTGATAACTCCTTCTTCAATATTCTCAGAATATTCTTCTTTCTTCATCATCTATATATTCATGAATTCTTCCTTTATCTTTGCTTCTTCAAGTTGGGTCTTCAAAGAGACAATTTCTTCTTCAAGTCTTATTTCTTGTTGACTTAATTCTTCTACAATATTATCTAAGTCCTTGGATCTTTCCTTGAGATGGCTAGTCAAAATATATTCTCTCTTATTTGCTTTCTTTCTTTGTGCTACTATTTCGACATCCAAAAATGTTTTTTCTTCCAACTGACTTTTGCATGCTTCTTCTATCCTTTCAGCTTATTCTAATTATACTTTTAGGTATGTAATCATCTATTGAACTTCTTCAAAGTTGGTATTTTGAGACCACTTACTTATATCGATCAATTTTTCCTTGAGTGCCTTTTTCTTCCTTCTTTCTTTCATCAGATCGTCTAAAGGGATGATTAATTAAGCTTCAAGATTTACTATTCCTTCTTAACAATATTTTTCTTATGAATATATCTTACATGAAGAGCATATTTCATCTCACTCTGCTTCAATATCTTCTTTGTTTTTATTAGCATGCTTTGGATCTACAATATAATGAGATTCCTAAAAGTATAAATTATGTAGCTTATATGAAAGTTCTTTGGCTGATGAACATTGTCCACTTTGCCTTTTATAGGATCTAGTAATCCTTCAAAGATGAAATCCATTGTTATTTTTTGTTTCTCTTCAATTCCTTATTGGTTGCAGTCTTTTGTTTCTTTGAACCGGTGTATCCTGTAACAATTGAATACCAAATATCATACCCTTGTGCTTCTAGAACTACTTTCATCTTGGTTCTCCATATCTCATAGCTCAAACCATTTTGACCATCAAATATTGGTGCTCCATTTACTATGCACTTCATGAATACTAACATTCCATTATATGTGTGATCCATGATCTACCTTCCATTGGTTAGACTATTTTATTGAAGGACATTCTCTGATACCAATTATTGGAATACTGAGAGGGGTGGGGGTGAATCAGTATGATCACTTTTCACCACTTTCAATAACAATATATATAAACTTCATCTTTATCAGTAGTATTCAACAATTTATCACATATGCATTCAGTATATCATTGCATCATAAACAATATCATTCATCAGTTCATAATAAACAACCAAAGACACACAATACACTAGGATTTATGTGGAAACCCAAATTGGAGAAAAAAATGGAATGATTTCTTATATATATCAAGAATACGTTCATAGGAAGTACCAAATTCCAAATTCTCTAGCACCAACTGGAAAGAGGCACCAACCCCCTCATTTACAAGCTCCAACCTGAATGAAGGTACAACTCCTTGAATTCTCCAACTACTACTGGAAGGAGGCTCCAACCCACTATTTTACAGGAACCAACATGAAGGAATCTCCAACTCCCTTTATTCTATGGATCCAACTAGAAGGAGGCTAAGACCCCCTGATTTACAGGCTCCAAACTAAATGAATCTTTGACACCCCGAGTTCTCCAGCACTAACCAGAAGGAGGCTACAACCTCCTTTCCTTTCCTCGTCCTATTTCCTTGAAATATAAGTGTAGAATCATTTTCACTACAAATGATAAACCTATAATTGCCACAATAATTGATACATCAACCTGTCACTGTCACTATCACTTCCACTGTCACTGTCACTATCACTATCACTTCCACTGGCACTATCATTGTCACTACCACTATCACTTTCACATCAACCTGTAGCTCATGATCAAATGATCATCCAAACTGTCATTGTATTTGTAACTAATCAACCAAACATAACCAAATCCACTAACATGGATACCAAAACCATAACCATACCATGCACATAAACCATGTATATCAACCTGTACCATACCATGTACATCAACCATGTATAAGAACTTGTAGCATACCATGTACATCAACCATGTACCATATCACGTACATAAACCTTCATGTGTCAAACTTGTTCCATATCATGTGCATCAACCATGTACATCAATCATGTACCATAACCTTTATCATACCATACATCAACCATGTATCAAACTCACACCATATCATGCATCAACCATATATGATATCACTCATGATATGTCTCAATCATGCCATACACCATGTACCATAAGATATCACCAATGAAGTGCCTCAATAATAACCAAGATAGACAAGATACCAAGATACCAATATAGCCAACATAAGATTCTAATACATCAATAAGGTTTACTTCAACATGTACCACCATCACCAAGACATGCCTCAAGCATGTTCCACAACATCTAATGCATGTACCTCAAGCATGTGCCATAACCTCATCAAGAAGTGACTCACACATGCATCAATATCACCAAGAAATGCACCTCGTGCATGTACCAATAATATTCCTCACATTATGCACCAAAGATGTTCCTCAAACATATACCAATGCCTCAACACTGTACCAAAGGCATGACCATCACATCATCAACATGTAACCAAGATGCACCTCAAACCATGTGCCTCAAGAATGTGCTAACATCCATAAACCATATACAAAGAGATACTATCAAACATATACCATATCACTCATGATGTTCCTCAATCATATGGCATACAACAAACCATATGCCAAGTATCCAAGATGTTCCTCAAGGCATATACCAAAAATCACAAAGACATGCCTTAAGCATATGCCAACATTTGAAGATGAAAGCCTTAAAACACATAGAATAACATACCTCTAGACCTATAGATGACCTGATACATGGGATTTCATATCTATATCTTTTCCTCAGTCTCAATAACCTGGTACTAGAATCCTCCTTAAAATATGTTTTAACCTCGTAGGACTAACCCATGCATCATGCAAGGCCTCACAAGACAAGTGGCATACAACATCTGAGGGTGCCTCGTAGGACACTAGTAGCTTGAACCATCAAGGTAAGCCAAAATAGGGTTTATCAGAAAACCCTCGCTCTCCTTTAAAATCCTAAAACTTTCACCTTCACTCTACCTCAGATTCATTGTTTCAGATTCATTAATAGATCATTTGCTCACTATAATATATTCAATAAACATGTGTAAGTGAATGTACAAATGAGAGCCTTTTTGTTGCATATTTATATATTTTCTAAGTAACTTCTCTCATTAACTTAAGGGTCGACATTTACTTTCTTTTTATAGCCTATTTACCCTTTAATTAATGACTTGTATTATATTTTTATAACCATTTAGGGGCTTCTTAACCCATCTTCGAGGATTACAACTCCATTACCTCATAACTCCTCAATCATGAGGAACTACGTGACGTACCAGCTACCATTGGAAACCATATGATGAGGACTATCCATATATGAGTGTGTGACATGCATTTATGTTTTCCTTTGTATCATTATTCTTCAAACAACTTTGGGCTTCCTGACCACATCTCTGGGGTTTCTTGTAGACTTATTCAAAGCATCTTCTTGTGAGGGCCATGTTTAGAGCTATGCCATAAGGGTACCACTTTGGAGACTTCTCCAAATACACCCATCACATATGTTGACACAAATCACAACCACATCTTTTGACATCAATGACAACCAGCTATCAACAACATCAATGACAACTAACTATCCAATAGTTCTTACATGAAGTTAATTGGAGAAGTTAAGGGACTAGTACATGTTTTTCAGCATCAAAACACTAGGACTTCTTCCAACCAAAAAGATGTACTAAAATTGAGAAGGGGATATGGGGACTAGGAACCCCATATTAAACACTTTCTTGGCATTACACAAACAGAATTGTATGATAGATTCATGAAAGTACATAGTTCACTTAACTTTGGGTAGAGATCTTTCCATAAATGCAAGCCTTGGTATGTTTGAATAAACACAATTTGTAACACATGTTTTTGTAGATATCACATTGAGTATGGTTATTATTACTATCACTCTCTCTCTCTCTCTCACACACACACACACATATTTTGTGTATTGCATAAATCCCTTATGCAGGAATGCTTAGTTATATTTCTACTATCGTCATATAGAGAATTTATTCACAACATCTTGTGTACAAGGCTTTAGGTTTGTACATTTTATCAAAAATATTGATTGGATGTGACATGCCCCAAGTGCACTTGAATGAAATTACTGAGAAATTCCATCCATGTAAATGATGAGTATGAATATGGGAGGAAGGAGGTTTCCTTGAAAATCTTTAAATATGTCACATATGATATTGTTATAACCCTAATTTGCACCAAACATGCTTACCTGGCATCAGGCCATCTCAGATTCCTTCTTTTCCAAAACACTATTGAACAAATATTCTTAAAAACACCTTTTATAAAGGCCCATGCGCCCTACTCCATTACTGCATGCGTGTAGATGCTAGATGAACCAAAACAGCCTATGTGTACCTACAAAAGCACAAAAAAAGGAAAGTTGTTGATGGAACACACAGCTTTGGGTAAGTTAACTAAACCTTTCATCCATGCATGGCCGAGGGTTCAACCAAATACCTAGCTTCTTCTAGCCTATAAAATAAGGGTTAGGGGTCCCATTTGGAAGAGGAGAATCATAGTAAAGAAACTATACCCGATTGCGCATTCCCTTTGTCCCAACCTTTAGATATCCTTGTGCAAAGAGAAATATAGAGAAAAGCAGTTGGAGGATAGTTGAAGAGGAGCCCAGGACTAGGTTCGTGGGCCAGTGGTTAGCTTCATCATTGCAAGTTGATTTGTTGAAGTTAATAATAGTGAAGTAATTTTCCTGTCCCACCATATCAGGTTTTCATGGTTTATTGCATACATGTTGATTGAATATCTAACCCATTAATCTATATATCAAATGCATGTGGAGTTCTTTGTTTGTTTTGTGTGAATGCGGGTCAGCCTTGGGAGGAGAGTTGTAGTCAAAGAGCGATCAAGCATGAAGAAGGATCTATATCAAACACCTGAAATAAGGTATTCTCACTTGATCTTCTTAACTACGTATTTGATTAAGAATAATGGGGATTAGGTTCGGGACAATGGTAGAAAGTAGGAATCTTTAGGTCTTTTCTGCATGCATAATAAAACCCTAAGTGCTAGTCCGTAGAGGGATTTCCCACTCACAACAGATATTGAGGGACGACATGAAAGAAAAAAAATACAATTGGTGACTTCCGAGATACGAGTATGTGAATTCATCAAGGACTTCATAAAAAAGACACAACAATATGTGCAACATTTCCATGTTGCTCGATCGAAGGATAAGCATTTTATAATATGCAAAGATACATTTGCCATTAGTATTATCTTATTAGTGGTTGATTTTGTTGATAACTACACCCTTTCCTTTCCTTTCTTTTCCCTGCATTGCCTTACCTTTCCTTTCATTTTATTTCCATGTATTACCTTACCTTGACTGACCTTGCTTTCCTTTCCTTGCCTTGCTTTGACTTTCCTTTCCATGTCTAGATTTTCCTTGCCTTTGCTTCCCTTTCTTTCCTAGCCTTGCCTTGTCTTTTCTTTCCTTGCATTTCTATGCATTGACTTGCCTTGCCTTTTCTTTCCTTTCCTGAGAATGAGAAGGAGTTCATGATAATGTAAGTCAATAAGTGTTGCTATTCATGCCACAAATCAGCTTTATCTTGTTGATTTTCTTAGTAGAAAGATATCATTGAATGATATAGGTCCCATTCTTAAGCATTTGTCATGAATGTGAAGTTATGTTAATATCACATAAAATTGGGTTTATTAAATGGTATTCTAACATAATCATGGAAGAAATACGAGGGTTCAAACCTCACATTAATCTATCCAAAATGAAGCATGGTTCATTTTAATGGAAATAACAACATGCTACAAGGGTTTCTTAATACAAAATCAAGCCAATTCAAATGCTAAGTGTCCACATGGAATGTTCCCTCCATGAATGTGTATGCATGCAACCACTCCACATATGTGAATTCCAAGGTGGACAACTTCATTGATGTATGTGAAATATTCCAAGTAGATGAATAATCCACAACAAAGTATGTGATCAACTACCCAAAATACAAAGTATCTCATCTGTCCACAATTGTGCCTTGCCTAGCCTTACCTTGACTTGCCTTTGCTTTCTTTTCTTGGCTAGTCTTGCCTTGCATTTTCTTACCTTGCATTTCCTTTCCTTTTCTTTCCTTTCATTGCCTTGTCTTTACATGCCTTTCCTTACATTTCCTTTTCTTTCCTTGCTTTCCATGCTTTGTCATGCCTTGCCTTGCCTTGACATGTATAGCCTTTCCTTTCCTTGCATTGCCTTGCCTTTCCTTGACTTTCCATTCCATGCCTTTCCTTGTTGTGCCTTTCCATGTGTTCCCTTGCCTTTCCTTTCTTTTAATTTCCTTTCCATGTCTATCCTTGGCTTTCAATGGCTTTCATTTTCTTTACTTTCTTTCCTAGACTTTCCTTCCCTAGCCTTGCCTTACCTTGCCTTTCCTTACCTTGCCTTGTCTTTTCTTTCCTTGCCTTGTCTTTCGATGCCTTTCATTACCTTTCATTTGTTTTCCATGTCTAGTCTTTCCTTTCCTTGCATGTCCCTGCCTTTCCTTTAATTTTCATTCCATGCCTTTCCATGTGTTTCCTTCCCTTACCTTTCTTTGACTTTCCTTGCTATGTCTATCCTTACCTAGTCATTGTTTTCCTAGCCTTAACTTGTCTTTTCTTTCGTTTCCTTTCCTTTACTTGCCTTGTATTTCCTTGCCTTTCCTTGTCTTTCCATGCCTTTCCTTTCCTTTTCTTACCTTGATTTGACTTACCTTTCCTTATCTTTTCTTGTCTTGGATTTCCTTTCCTTTCCTTTCCTAGCCTTTTATTTCCTTGCTTTGTCTTTCCATGCCATGCATTGCTTGAATTTTATTCTCTTACTTATCTTTCCATGCCTTGGATTTCCATGAATTTCCTTGTCTTGATTTACTTTTCTTTCCTAATTTTCCTTGCCTTACCTTGCCTTGTATTACTTGGTATTTTATTGGCTTGGGTTTTGTTTCCTTACCTTTTCCTGCCTAGCCTTCCCATGCCATGTCTTGTCTTGCCATGACTAGCCTTTCCTAGTCTTGCCTTACCTTGCTTTCCTAGTCTTTTCTTTCCATTCCCTACCTTGTCTTGTCTTGGTTTACCTTACCTTGCATTTCCTTGCCTAGAATTATATTTCCATGCCTTTCTTTGTCTTTCTCAACCTCTTGATCAAACATTTCAATGTGCCTCATTAAGAAAAACCTTAGTTCCAAAGANGATTAGAGTTTTATTGTGAGTTTCAACTCGCCTCCTCAAGCCATTTAGGGACATGTTGGCAGTTTGGTCATGGGGTATAAAATCTAAATTGAGTGGCATAACGGATTTTTGTAAGCTCCCACACATCCGTTTGGCAAAGGAACACATGAACATGCTACCCACAATCACCCAACACAATGTTCTTGAAAAGAAATCTCTTGTTCATAAATTTCAATGTGCCTCACTAAGAAAAAACCTAGTTAGGGAGATCCTCCAACAATTTTTTTTTTCGAGTAACAAGATGATAGCAAAAGGGACCCACTAGATGAAACTGGTGCCCCAAATCCAATGCAACCGATGGTTCATGCATTCGAGGCCTAGTTAGAGTTTTATCGTGATTTTCAACTCACCTCCTCAAGCCATTCAGGGACATGTTGTCAATTTGGTCTGAGGGCATAAAATCCAAACCAAGAAGCAAAATGAAGTTTTGTAAGCTCCCGAACATCTATTTTTCAAAGGCCCATGTGACCAAGCTATCGACAATCACTCGACACATTGTTATTGAAAATTGACCTCTTGTTCATAAATTGCATTGTGCCTCACTGAGAAAAACCCTAATTCTGACAGATCCTCCAACAAATGTTTTTTTGGGAAATGGAATGACAACAAAGCAAACCCACTCACTAAAACCCAGATCCCTAAATCCAATGCATTTGACGGTTCTTCCATATGAGGCTCAAATGGAATTTTATCATGAGTTACAACTTGGCTCCTCAATACATTCAGGGACATGTTGTAAATTTGGTTCGGGGGCATAAAATCCAAAATGAGTGGCAAAAAAGAGTTTTGTAAGTTCACACATGTCTTTTTGACCAAGTCCCATAGGACCAAACTACCCAAAATTTCTCGGCACTGTGTTCTTGAAAATTGACCTCTAGCTATGAAATTGTAGTGTGCCTCACTAAGCAAAACCCTAGTTTTGTATATCCTCCAACAAATGATTTTTTGGGAAACAAAATGACAGTGGAGGGGCCCCACTAGCTGAAACCCAATGCCCCAAATCTAATGCAACCAATGGTTTGTACATCTAAGGCATTGTTAGAGTCTTATCTCTAGTTGCAACGTGCCTCCCCAACTCATTCTAGGACATGTTGGAAATTTGGTCTGAGGGCATAAAATCCAAACCAAGTGGAATAATGGAGTTTCGTAAGATCATGCACATATATTTGTCCTAGGCCCTATAATGGACCAAATGTTTAAATTATCATAACAGAACAAAAGTATGCACCATGTACAAAATGTGAGCATGGAGAACAAATCCAATATAGATAAGTTACACAATAACTCCTTAAATAATAGGGGAACCCCCTCCAATTAACCAAATAACTTCACACATCACAATTCACCTATCACAATAATGATACATGACCTTTATATATACCTATTCACACTTGCACATGAGGCCACTTTACCATTAGGTCGACAAGTCAAGGAAAGGAACGTCATGGCATGACATGGCATGTCAAGGAAAGGCATGGCATGGCATGGCATGGTGTTATCACTGAAATTTCGTCCGCAACATTTTATGAAAATGGTTACAGAAATACAACACTGCCAAACACCTATTAGTTCACCTGCAACACCAAAAATGCATTTCCAGGAGGAAAAAACTATACAACTGGACAAAACAATTGACAGGCGTTGAATCACTAAAGGAAGCATGCACACAGTGCATGGGTCAAATAATCCCTTAGAGCACACAATGCTCCATATGCATGAATGTATACGAGAAAAGATGCACACTCACGTGAACGATGCATTTATGGTTCTTTTTGTCCCCTCACCCACTTATGGACCATGTCCCAACTTGATTTGACCCTCAAATCCGAGCTGAATCTGAATAGGGGGCTGGTCAAAGACCTAAGGGTGCCCTAAAGGGCCCCTTGTCCACACTAAGAACCAGTTGGATATTTCCTCAAAGACATGTTATAAATGGAGGCCATGGGAACACTACAAATTTAGGAATCTCATAGTATTCTTATGTTTCCTGAATCCTCCTTTAAGAATCCTCTTTTCTTCTTGGAGCATTCTAGCAACATTCCAATAAGCTATTCTACTCACCTCTTGAGGGAATAGGATTGGATTTATTCACCATTTCCTTTCTAGTTTATCATTGTAAGACGAGATCTCAAATCAGGAACTCAAGAGCCCTCCCAAGGAGGAAGAGGGGATCCATAAGTCCTCCTTACTCTGTGGTATTTTTCCAAATAATATAGTGATCCATTGGTGGCATAATCTTGGTCATTTGGTTGATTGATTTTTGGTTAAAAGTTTCTTATGCATTTTAGTTTTATTTCCTTAGTTGTTTTTAGTTTATTTCCTTATTTATTTCATGTGCTTGGATTATCTAACTCATGTGCTAACCTCTATCTTGTCTAGTAGGCCCAACTAGACTTGTAAGTTCCCTTGTTTTTCTCACCCAAGTGACGAAACAAACACAACCGATTGGCGACCATATTGGGGAAAAGGTATCATTTTCCTCCCTATTTGGGATTTTAGAGCACTTCTTTTTTACCCATTTTCTTTGCAAGGATCATAACCAGCCTAGTCTTACCTATCAAGAGATAAGTTTGGAGTTGGAGGAGGAGAATTCCACGTAAAATTCCCCCCCTCCGACGCGTATCAGAATGTGTGTGGGTGTTTCAGCTCACAAACGTGTATTTTGAGCATTATGCACCAACAACACTTCATTTCTCTGTGCATTTTGTGCACTATGCACCAAAAGGTCCTTGTTTCTTTGTGCATTGTGCGCCCACTATGCCTCTTTCTGAATTGTAACCCGCACATCTATCCATAATTTCAGCATTGTAAGAGTTGTTGTGATGATTTGAAGGCCCCTAGCCTTCAAAATCTTGCTTTTTATGCAAATTGTAAATGCACTCCACTTAGATTCCTTTCCCACATGAAAGGTTAGTCAAAACATAGGAACTTAGGGGGTTAAAAAAGAAACCACATTTCTCCTCTTTTTCTTTGGTTTCCACATGGATGGCTTATTTTGATTGTAAAAGTTAAGTTGAGATTATTTGCGATCACATATAAAAAACACTTGCATTGGGATCAGAAATCAAACTTTAATCATTGAGTATGCTCTTCTCTCACACCATAGAGAGATCTTGAGAATCAGAAAGGTGATTAAGGGGAAATTTCATCTCCCTTAACAAAATATTTAGGAGAGGACAAAGCCCCCCTACGGTTCCTCTTAGTTTTTTTTTGAAAATCATCTTAAATTTGTAAGGGCACATACATGCCCACACGTTGCAAACTTAGGATAGTTTCGTAAGGATTACTTTCTTAGTTTACATCAATAGGAGAGTTTAAAGATCAAAGTAATGGGCCCATACATGCCCACATGCTTACAATCTAGGATAGTTTTTTGAAGCTTTCTTAGTGTAAAGAACATCAGGGAGTTTAAAGGATTAGTAAGGACCCACATGTCCACATGCTAGTTCTTTAGGGAGGACCAATGACATCTAGTAAGAGAGGTAATCAAGATTTGTAAGGACCACAAGAAGTCCACATGTTGAAAATTCACACCTAACTTAATAAAATTTTGGCACATTTGTTCACTTTCTCACACATGAAGTCACTCCTCACTCACATAATTTCATCTTGAATTTCGGATGTTGAAGTAGGTCTTCTCCAAAGGAATTCTAAAACATCCTACTATTTCTTGAAGAAATTATCCACACCAACTTAATTCAAATGATATTGGTTCACACCCCTAGTCTCTCAACCAACCACATCTAAACATTTTCTAAAAACTCACTAAGTTTTCCTCCATGGGAGGTGCCAAAATAAATTTTTAGTCTAGGTAGGATCTCGGGGGAGAGCATCCAAATAACTCCCCATTATCTGGTTCTCACATTTTTAAACATTAGAAGTTGACAAATAGGGAACTTTAAAATCCTCCAAATCAAGTGCTCCTAACACCATAAGGCAGGGAGATACCCATGAAGGGTCGAAGGCCGAGGTCTTGTTGTTCTGTGCATCCCCCCTTGAGTCACCCAACTGTTGGAAGGGATCCAACCTGTGACCAATTTCTAAGGCCAAAAATCTAAATGTCTCACTTTGATCGAGGTACCTAGTGGCCCAAATTAGGACATCTACCCAGGTGGCAATTGTGGGCTGCAATTGCACCTTGATCATATTTTGTGTGGCTATTGGGAAATATCGCCAGCTCTTTCGGGATATGCACCCTCTATGCCTCATTATAATTGATTGTTTCATTCTTCACCAGTTCCTCTTCCGGTGGCTTCAGACCCCACTATTGAGTTCTATTGTAAGGTCTGGTTCTATTTGAGAGGAAGGATGCTACATGTTTTTTAGGACACGAGAATGTGTTTTCTTTGTTCTCCCATGTGGAAAAAATAAACCTACCCACATGTATTCTTATTTTCAATTGATTTATGTATGATTCTCATTTGATGACATGCGATTGTGAGATATATTGTGAAGTTCCAAATTATACAAGTCTCTTGTTTGTTTATTGCTCTCATCACCATTTTCACACATTCACTTCGCTAGTCGGACATCATAGGGGACCCACAAAATCCCCATCGTTCCAGACGCTCGTAGAATATCCCTCCTATTCTAGGAGGAGTTCCTAGTATTTCCAACTCACTGGCTCAACCATCTCACACCCCTGTGACTACCACTATTTTGGGATCAGATTTGCTTGGTTCCACCTTACTTGGGTCCAATTCCCAAGGCCATCCATCCACTATCTCTCCTTCACAAGGAGGTAGAGGGAAAAATTCCTCTCAAGGGAGAAGTACAACCCCAACAAACCCCCCTTAAGGTTCAGGTCCACTACCTTCTCACACCATGGCTAGAACTAATCTTCCATCGCAACCCCACATGCCATATTTGACGTCCCTTAACATTCCTGATTTGAGTAAACTCACGAATGACCCTATATTGCATGACCCCACATGGCCCAATATTCCTACCAAACTACCTTCAAACATTCACAAATTTGAAGGGAAATTGAGGGAAGATCCTGCCAACTATGTCATGACCTTCCACTTATGGTTCTCTTCAAACAACATCATGGACGACTCTGTCCGCCTAAGGTTATTTCAGCGCACACTCACTAGTCCATCAACCAAATGGTATGTAGACGAAAAATCAGGGTCCCATGTGACTTTTGAATCCTTGGCCAAAGAATATTTGGCCTTCTTTCAATTACCAATTCGTCATGTCACTGGTCTAGAATTTCTCTTTGAGTGAAAACAAACCTCAACTACACATATTGCTGACCACATTCACGATGTGGCATCCACCTTCCCCCAAACCGAAGAGGAAGCCATCAACAAGGATCAACAATACGACCTCATATATGCTCAGTCAGATTACTTATAAATAGTAATACCTGATGCACCGAGACCTGTACCATTTGGCCAGGACGAACCTGAGATGTATCATGTGGCACATGGATTGATTGGTATGACAATACACCACAATCTGTACATCCAAACACCACCTATGTACGGTACACCCCAATATTCACCGATATATGGAGGGCCATCTTATTACCCTCCTCCCCTTTACCAATAGCCATATCATGTTTCTCTACCCACACCCACGAGTGGACCCTTACCAACACCCATCATGCACTCGACTTCTCAACCAATTTCAAGTACCCCTTCTACCTCATCTTATAACCTGGGAACTAGTGAAAGTGTTACGCCTTCCTATGCACCCTACAGATCCTTGCCATAAAACAATCTGTATTTTCCATTTCCTGGTCCTCCACAGCCGGTTTCTCCTCCATAAGGAAAACCACATGTCGGTGTTAAATTTGTTCATCCCTCTCCCATTCAACAATTTAATACTTTTGAACAGTTGAATACAGAAAACATGGCCCATCAGCCGAATAATTCCAAAAATAAAGGAAAAAACCAAAACAATAATAAACCAGGACTAGGGAAAAATAACCCCCAACAAAACCAACCTGCTGGGAGAAACCATAATCAGGGTAACCAGAACCCCCAAGGAGATAATAAAAACAAACACCAAGGCAGGAACGACAATAAAAACCTCTGGACAAACTTCCCTTGCACTCTTTGCTGTGAAAATGGCCATTACACTCACCATTGCCCCAAAATTGTTGATTTCAAATGGATGAAAGACTCCATGAATGCACCACGTCCCCCAGCACCGCCTGCCCCTCAGCAGGCCTCACAAAAATATTTTCAACAACCACCCCCGGTTCTGTTGAAAAACCCTATTCCACACCAAGGTGTGATGAATACCCAACAGGAGATACATCCTAACCCACCACAAATGGGACAATATCAAAACTCTGGAAATCCGACGGATCACGATATCCTCCTCAGGAGCGAAGAAGAAATTCTTCTACAAACACATGGTTGTCAATACAACGCACCCCCTTAATATACTCCCACCACTTCAGAAACAGATCTAGCTAAAAATGGACCACCCTTAATGATTCCATGCCCTAACACTGAAACCCCCTTTCATATTCCTTGCATCTCGTTACAATGAAATGTAAACAATCCTTACGTTAGGGAGACACATAATTATAGTCTGGTCGATGACTTGGCATAGTCCCCTACATTCATGTTGGTATTGGAGGTCCTCCAAACTTGTCCAACCGAACGAAAATCCTTGCTTTCCGCCTTGGGGGTAGTCGACCTTGCTGATGCTAGACTCATCACATTTGATCTAGATTGTGGAGAACCCCATCTCCTTGCTTTGGTAGCTTTTCAAATACCAGTCAATATCTGGAACATCATGGTTCATTGATCTATCATCAATGAAGGTGCATCCACATACATCATGTCCAAAATTGTATGGAAAAAACTTGTCTCCTCTGAGCTAGTACCATCTGCCATCACTTTGAGAGCTTACGATGGACGAACATTCTCCCCTGAAGGGCTCTTTCAAAATTTCCCCATTGAACTCGGGGGTAAAACCATCCTTATATACATTGAGGTTATCGATGCCCCACTTGATTACAACATCTTGTTTGTACGTAGCTACATGTACGCTATGAAGGCAATGGCCTCTTCTATGTTTCGAACAATGATGTTCCCCCACAACGGGAAGATCATCACCATCGACCAAGTTTCACATTACAAACCTAACCACTCCTCCAACATCAATAACATCTTACCTCTTGTCCGCACTAGCTCCGACACGTATCCACTCATGGATATGGGCCCTACAATTTTCAAAGACCCATCCTTGATGGGGACATACCATGGAGCAACACCGCTCATACACCCCTCAACACAAGTGTGTGTCATATATTCTAATGGAACTGAAACTGGAGATACCATTCCCCCCATTGAGGCTTCTCCACCCCTTGATGTCCCACCAATTGAAGAAATTATACCTCAGGGTCTACTGGAGAAACCTGCGACACCACTTATCCCTGATTTCACCCTTCCCCATGGCCAAATCCTAGTTTGGGAGACAATCCCCCAAGCCATTGCTCAAATCCCCTTCTTCTACCCCCCACCGGGAGTACAATCATTTCAGGTAGCCTCAATGCTTACCCTTCCCAACATGGTGCTCGCCATTCCAGTATGGTATCTACACCCACCCATGATGGTTCCTCAACCATCCCTCCCTCCCCAATCAGAGGAAATATTGATGCAGATCCCAGTGCTAACTCTGACCACGCCACCCTCACCCCCAATTTCCAGCACCATTTCTATGGCCGGGGGAAGACAGAAGAAGAAAGAGCCCACTGCTCCAATTCCTCCCCGATTTCAACCTCCTTGCACACTCTACGAGAGAGAGGGACACCCCAAAAATAAATGTTCTTCTCTTCTCAAGCTACGTAATCTGATCCAATTCCCTCAAGCAACCACATCACTCATCACTCCACCAAACACATCTATTACTACCACATCATCTCCCACGACAAGTAGTAAAGTTCTGCGAACCAAATTCACGTGTGTCGTATGTTCAGAGTACAACCACTACACTCATCATTTCCCTGTGCTACCTCAATTTCAACAGACACTGATGGTAGTACGCCAATCCTTTCAGCAAGATCCCGCTCCACCAACATCTTCGGGTACCCATGTCACCAACATCCATTATGTCTCGACCTCAGTCACCGAACGAATGAGATTCCCTTGCTCTCTTTGTGACTCACTTGATCATTTCATGTACCAGTGTCCTTTGATCATTGCATATATGCGTCGTCAAATGACCCTTATTCAAAATCCTCCAACCACCTCACCTCCTGTGATACAAGTGATTCCCCCTATTCCTTCTCCAAATATTGTTCAGATCACCTCCCTTGAACCTAAGTCACTTCCCACCCCTCCATGGTTCATGGATAGACTGTCTGAGGATTTTCCCCCAAATCCTTCCAATTCTCTAGTTCATTTCCCCAAGGAAATATTACCCCCTACCACAGTTTACAACCCATAGAGTCTGGACATTTGGTTTATGAAAATCATGCCATCGCACCATAGTTGTGATACCCCCTATATGTCTTCACCACTTGAAGACAATCACATGGTGATAGTCACCAATGTTACCTCCCCGGATCCCCTATATTCTTGCATTTACCATTGCGACGAAGATATCCTAGAGGAACTAACTACCCTTGATTAACCATGGAATGTGCTCCATCAAAGAGCATTTTTTCTCTCACTGGAAGCCTTTGACCCTCCTCTCCAAGCTTCCATATGCGCAATTGAAACCAAGCATTTTATTCCATCTAGGCATATAGATTGGTTCAATAACCCTATCTCTGCCCTCGATGCTTTTGAATAAGGAAACATGGCCAACATTTCCCCCACGGTCAAAATCGACATTTCCATCAAACCAGGAATCATAGAGTAAATCACCATTGGCACCACATGCTTCCCCGACGAACTCACAACTTATAAATTTTTCTTTCAGAAATACCGAGATATTTTCTCCTAGTCATATAATGAGATTCCCGGCCTTGATCCTTCTATAGTCGAACATCATATCGACACATGGCCAGATGTCGCCCCAATCCATCAAAAGCAACGACCACTTCACCAATCCAAAGCAGCGGCTATCAAAGCCGAAATTAACAAGTTACATGTTGTTGGGTTCATATACCCCATCGCGTATACCTCATGGGTCTCAACCCCATCCACGTTAACAAAAATTAGGGTAGTATTCACATCTGCACTAACTTTCATGATATTAATCATGCTTGTCCCAAAGACAACTGCCCAACCCCTTTCATCGACCAAATTATCGATGAATGTGCCGACCATGATACCTTTGCCTTTATGGATGGGTTCTCCAGCTACAATCAAATACAAATCCATCCAGTAGATCAGTATAGAACCACATTTACCACCCCATGGGGTACTTTTTCTTATCAATTCATGCCTTTTGGACTAAAAAACACAGGTGTTATGTTCCAACGAGCCACGATTTATGTTTTCCATGATCTTTCTTGCATCATCCTTGCTTACTTGGATGACCTCACTGCTCGATCCAAGAAATGAACTCAACATTTAGATGACTTACGAGTTGTCTTTCAATGATGTCACCAATACATTATCTTCTTGAACCCCCTCAAGTGTGTATTTTTCATCACTGTTGGATGCCTCCTTGGGTTCATCGTCTCCCAACATGGCATCAGAGTGGACCCCCTCAAATTCCAAGCTATCACAAAAATTCCACCACCTAGGAATTTGCACCAAGTGCAGAGCTTACAAGGCAAAGCCAGCTTTTTATGACTCTTTGTCCCAGATTACGCCACTCGCGTGCATGGTTTCCTTCACTTAATGTGTCATGATATCCCATTTCGATGGGATGAACATGCCCAAACCACTTTTGATTTTTTAAAAGTAGTGCTATCTAATCCCCTTTTGATTAGTCCTCCCGACTATGATAACTATTACATCCTTTACTTGTTGGCCTCAGTCGTATCAGTAGCAGGATTTCTCGTTCAACTAGGGGATGATGGTCATGAGCATGTTATTTACTACATTAGTAAAAATATTTCAGGACCACCCCTGAAGTACAATCATGAGGAAAATCTCGCCCTCTTAGTTTTCCTTGTAGTCCATAAATTGTGTCATTATATCTTTCTTCTCACTACCAAAGTCATGGCATATTTCAACCCCATGTAGTACTTACTTAGTCGATGATAAATTAATGGAAAATTTTCTCGGTGGATCATTATCCTTCAGGAATACGACCTAGACTTTTTAACTCCAAAAATCAAGAAATATCTTGTTATTTCCTAACTAATTACAACGTTTCCCTCAGATACTACTAGATCACCCATCAATACAGATTTCCCAGACGAATACCTCTTCTACATCCCCTCGGATGACCCTTGGTATGGCGGCCATCTCGTCTACCTACGTACAAAGAATTTTGGGTCTCATCTCTCTCAAGATGATTGGCGGCGCATTCACCATCAGGCCCCTTAGCACCTCCTCATTGGTGACATTTTGTATCGACATGGGGTGGACACCATACTCCACCGATGTTTGACCATAAATGAAGCCGACAGAGTTTTAAACGATTTCCATAGTGGCACTTGTGGTGGACAACTTTTAGGTATGTCCACCACCCAAAAATTCATTCGAGCAGGATACTTCTGGCCCACACTTTTTCATCAATGCATCCATGCTATCAAGCGATGCGACAAATGCCATTTTTATAAAAACAAAGCACGAGGGCCACCCACTCTTCTCCATCCGGTCATCACTGTTGGCCCCTTCTACAAATGGGGCATAGACTTCATGACTTGCAACCCTCCATCTAGTAATGGACACAAGTACATCATCCTGGTAGTAGATTAATTTACGAAATGGGTGGAATCCATGCCTACCTTTAATAATATCGCTGACACAACAACGCCTTTTTTCTTCAACCACGTCATTACCTGTTTCAGAGTTCCACTAGAGTTAGTCTCTGACCATGGTAAACACTTTGAGAATGAGATATTCATCGAACGCTCCTCAAGGTTAGGCTTCTCCCATGAATTTTCATCCCCATACTACCCTCATTCCAATGGACAGGTTGAGGCTGTTAACAAAGTCCTCAAAACCATGTTGCAACGCACTGCCAACAAAAATTAGACCAACTGGAATCATATGTTGTTTTCATCATTATGGGCTTATCACATGACAGCCAAAACTTCCATCGATTTTACACCGTTTCATCTCATCCATGGGATTGAATCCACCCTCCCCATCGAGTGTGAAATTCCCATATTGCGCACTGCCATCAAGCTATTACCCAACACTCCTCCAATGGAGCAGTGCTTGCTGAACTTAGAGTCGCTAGATGAAGATAGTCGATCTTCCTTACAGAACAATGAGGAAGCTAAAAAATGGTCCAAGGCCACCTTTTACCTCCATGTCAACCTTCACTCATTTAATGAAGGAGATATCGTCCTAGCCTACGATATCACTCATGATACTCTCGGTCATGGAAAATTTGAGTCATTATGGCATGGACCCTACATTGTCCAACACTACCTCATGAAAGGTGCATACATCTTGGCCTCTCTAGAAGGTTATCCTCTCAAATAACCCGTCAATGGGTTGTACTTAAAGAAATTCTACACTTGAGCATAGCCATTCTACACTAGGATTTTTCTTTATACACATTTCTAGAGTTTTTAGTCTTCTTTTGTTCTCTCCATGCCTCATGTTTGATCTACCTTCCATGTTATTTACATATGCATCCTCCATCATCATACCACATCGATTACGTTGACGTAGCTAGTCGTTGGACATAGAATCTCACTTCGGCTTCTTGGGCCCTTTACACTCACATGCACTGCTCCATTCTAGTGTAATATGTTTGGGTTCAGCCACCAACAACCAAGCATAATACACCGATGTCATTGGTGTCCTCGTCGAGGCCATTCACCACCACATTCGTCACCTTATCATATTATTATATTCCCATATGGTATTCCTACAACTCAAAAATGTATACCGTGTCCACGATCCTTGCCTCTTTCCCAAATACCTGCAAGTTATACTCTTATCTCGAAATTTTGATTCAATTACATTTACACACATTCCATGAAAATTTAACCAAATAGCATATAACATAGCTAACCTAGTGTTAGATTTTCATTTATCACATCAAGACATCATTACATATACATGAAACATAAAACATCGGTCATAACATATAGATTAGACATCAT
>JASDQU010880625.1:17587-28146 GCA_032191745.1 Picea mariana
TGAGTTCATTCTTGAACATTTTTTTTGTGAGTAGTATTCAAATGCACTAATTTTGTAGGTAGATCAATATGGTTAGGGTGAAAAATTACATATTCGTAGGTGTAGTGTTGTAGGAAAAAAAATTATATAACCATAGGTGACATGGATCATTCAATTATCTAAGTACTTATGCTAGCACTCAAGGATAAAAATTTAAAGTATTATTACTCTCATTATTATGCACATATTTTTCCGACCAAAACTTAATGAAAATTTTTCAAAATGTTATTACACTCATTGTTGGGACTTTATTGGCCTACTAGCACTCAATTATGAAATTTTAGAGTGTTATTATTCTCATTGTTATGCATATACTCGAGAACATTATTCTACACATTGAATGTATGCCTTTTTCCCAATTGTGTGCCTCTATCTTCAAAAGAACATGAAATAAATAAATAATCAACTCAAGGTGTCCAGTTTGGGAAAGGGTGGTAAAAGTGAGTGAGATCTAGGATCAAGGGCCTCCCTCATGTGTAGGGTCATGCATCTCTAGTCCAAAAACTAGAAGAAGGTTCAAAGGAATTCATAAAATAATAGTTATTTGGCCATAGGAAGAAATATCTATGTGATTAGATGATAGAGGTATGGTAATGAACATTGAACCTAACTCTAACCAACACACCCTTGCCTAAATTCAAAGAGAATCTCAAGAACCTTCAGATCCTTATTTGGGGTTTTAAATGATTTTAAGAACTTATCGATTTTGGCATCATTTCTGGTCAAGGTGGGGTCTCCTTCATCACTCCATCAAGGGCCTACTCTGTCTCTCCTCCTTTATCGCTCCAACAAGGCCACTCTCAATCGCTCCTCCCACAACAATGAAATACACTCTTAGTCACTCCCATAGGTGAGATTATTCTCTGTCGTTCCTCCTCCAACAATGGCATGCACTCTTATTCACTCATTTGTTTCTCTAGCAATGACATGCACTCCCATAGTTGAGGTTATTCTTCTCTTGCTCCAACAATGAGGTTATTCTCCTCTTGCTCCAATAATGGCATGCACTCTCAATCACAGGGAGGTGAGGTTATTCTCCTCTCACTCAAGTAATGGCATGAACTCTCAGTTGTGGGGAGGTGAGGTTATTCTCCTCTCGCTCCAACAATGGTATGCACTATCAGTCGTGGTGAGGCGAGGTAATTTGAACAATGGGATTATGTGTGCGTGGGTGAGGGATTATCTATTTTTTTTTTATATATTTTATATATTATATAATTTATATAATGTAAATTACATAAATTATATATTATATAAATAATTTTTTATATAAATTACATATATTAAATATTTAATAAATGTGTATATTTAAATATTTAATATAAATTGCATATATTTAATACTTAATAAATGTGTATACATATAATAATGGTTAAAAACATGTGTATACTCCTTGGAGGTCATAGGTTCAAATACAGAGGGGGGTAGGGTATGTATACCTTCATAGATGGGGCAAACCTATGGCCATTTTCAAATCATGACCTATATGATTATGGGTCAAAGACAAAATATGAATACCAAGACTGGTCTTCTATGTCTAGCTCTAAAATAGATACTCCAGATAATGTTTAAAAGGGTCAATTTAACATCCCAACTCTAGGTAATGATCAATCTCAAAAGTAGAGACTACAATGGGATTGGATTGAGAAATTATTATTGAATCAATATTCCCTTCCTCTTATAGCATGATCTTCAAGGGATGCTCTTCTTGAAGGGATTTCATCACAAATAATGGTATTGATTTTTAGGTTCATTCAAAGCCTCATAGAAAATATGTTGAATATGCTCTTCAAGTTTGAAAAACATATTGCAGAGAGTCAACAAGTTATACTTCAAATCCTCACAAGAACTTATGTTGAATATGTACTTGTGTTGAATATGTTTTCATTGGATGTGAAGAATGCTACTTGTCAGTTACCTAATGACTATTTTGCTTGGCATTTGCATTGTCATTTTGTTTGTCTAGTCCTCATTACTAGCAATCCCACCTTATAAGTTGCACCTCTTTAAAGTGGGTGGTATATTAAATATCCTTCAACCACATGTTGCAGTGGCACATGAAATCTACCAGTTGTCAACCTCCCTCTCTTAAAACCTATTTGAATGACTACAACACAAAATTCTCTGATTGTCTATTTTTTGGCCATTTGATCACCAATTGAAATAGTCTAATGAAAATTATTTCTCATTCCCCCATGGGTAAAAACTAACATGGAAAATGGTGCACTGGGTCTAGGGACATGTCTTTTAAGAGACTCCTAATGGTCCATAACCTTAGTCAAATCATCTCTTATTGAATGTTATCTAATTTTATTATAATGTCCATTGGACCATACTATATTTGATGTTGTTGATATTATGGTAGCTGTGGGAGGTATTTACCTCCACGTATAAACCTAACAAGAATAGAATATTCTGAGAAGCAATAAGAAACCCTAATTAATTGGTTAATAACCCTAGAAGACAATTTGGCTCAAGAGAATGACTTGAATTAGGTTATTATCCTCAAAGAAAAGAAGTCGGAAAAACAAAGTATTATATACTAAAGAATTAGTATCCAGAATGAGAAGTCGACCCAGGCAGTCTGCCAAAATTAGTATAAATATAGGAGGCCAGTATTCATTCTGGTGAGTATTCTAAGAACTGCAGAAGTAACAATTGTGTCTTTTTTCAAGGAATATGTAACGAATCTCAATTCTAAGAATATTCAAATAGGACCTAAGAAACTTAATTTCTTTCCTTAACCATGGGTGACATAACACTATCATTCAATAGTCAAATTGTTACATTTCATTGCCAGGCATCATGTTTACTGAGAGCTTGAGACACCACAAAGGAAACATACAAAGAATATTTGTCTTATGAACAAGATATGGTACTATCAATTTTGAGGTTTGGCATAAAGATTTTTCTTATAGACTACACTACATTGCACCATAATATAAGCCCTACACTCCTTGTAAACCATGTAACACCATTCAAATTAGACACAATATTCTTGTGACGAATTAGCTATACTATCGATGAACTTTTTTCGTCGATAGTATAGCTAATTCATCGCAAGATTATTTACATTTCTCTCTCTTGCAACGATATAAAATGATGCTTGGATTCATTTCATATTTGGTTTATCAACTTGAAATTAAAATTTGATACTTTGCAACCTAGATGGACCTTGAGTCAAATAAAAATATGAAATTTGGAATCATTAACATATCTACTAGAATATATGAAAAATAGGGTTTATGGTTTACATGGTGATATGATGATGGAAGAGAGAGTGTGTGTGAGTGAAATTTGAGTCCAGAAACCATCCCATATCATTAATTCATGTGAATAGTCTATCCATGTCAAATTGCATTGCATACAAATACAGTTTGAAAAAAATTCAACTTTGGCCCCATTCACATGTCACTGTTGCCCGCCTCTAGTATTTTTATGATGTTGATTAAAAAATCAACGAAAAAGAGGGATTTTTCATCACAACTATGATACAGATACATTGTATATACATTAATGTAGAACCTGAAATAAAAATGAATAAAGACTAACGAAAACTTAAAACTTGCGTCAACCAAATTGTGTACTTTGAAAGAAAATTAGGGTTTATGGTTTACATGATGAATTGATGAGCATGGATAGAGTTATAATTTTGAGACTTACCTGAATTATCATAGGTGGACAAAACATAGGTGGCTTGAGCATGGATAGATTTAGAATTTTGGGACTTACCTGACTTATCATTATATCAGTGGGAACAAGGGACAAAACATAGGTGGTCTGAGCATGGATAGAGTCAGAATTTCAGGCCTTACCTGACTTATCATTATATCAGTGGGAATAAAGGCCAAAACATAGGTGGCCTGAGCATGGATAGATTCAGAATTTTGGGACTTACCTGACTTATCATTATATCAGTGGGAACAGGGGCCAAAACATGGGTGGCTTGAGCATGGATAGAAGAATTTAGGGCCTTACTTGACTTATCATTGTATCAGTGGGAATAAGGGCCAAAACATAGGTGTCCTGAGCATGGATAGAGTCAGAATTTTGGGCCTTACCTGACTTATCATTATATTAGTGGGAATAGGGGTGAAAACATAGGTGGTCTGAGCATGGATAGAATCAAAATTTCGGGAATTACATGACTTATCATTAGATTAGTGGGAATAGGGGCCAAAAAATAGGTGGCCTTAGCATGGATAGAGTCAGAATTTCATGCCTCACCTGACTTATCATTATATCAGTGGGAACAAGGGCCAAAACATAGGTGTCCTTAGCATGGATAGAGTCAGGATTTTGGGCCTTACCTGACTTATCATTATATCAATGGGAACATAGGTGTCCTAAGCATGGATAGAGTCAGAATTTTAGGACTTACCTGAATTATCATTATATCAGTGGGAACAGTGGCCAAAACATAGGTGGCCTGATGATCGGTGTATTGGAAGTTCCATGTCAAATTTCAAGATAGTTCCGACATCAATTCAATAGAAGGGAATGACGAATGATGACAATGAGAGGTTCAAAATGATGAACGTTCATGAAAATTTGGACGATCTCAAATATTATGTGGGGACATCATACATCCTTGAGTCTTGAAACCCTCACATACCGTCAAGGCATGTTCTTGGCCAACCATATTCCCCAAGCAATAGAGAGTGGGAGAGATTTGTACCTTTTAGTTTTCTTTGAAAGAAAATTAGGGTTTCAAAAATGATTCTATAGAAACAAAAAGCACGTTCATCAAAACTTCATTGATGCAATATTGTGACAACAATATTGATGAAATCTTATATGATCATGATGGTATAAAAATGAAAGAGATTCTCTTGGTTTCAAGAATAATTTATCCTCTACTGAAAAAGGCCAACCACGTGAAGGTGGAAGCTCATATGGCCCCTCCCCTCCCCCTCACATCACTCTCAATTGATCCCCAAAACCCAATCTATAAAATAGAAAATAATAGAAAGCAACGTCCTATTAAGATTCATGCAGAGAAACTACAAAAACAAAAATTAATGAAGGTACATAAAATTATGTGTTTATAAATGATATTTTTAGTCTACCACGTACTTTAGTATATTGACAACTATTTTCAGGTTTCACATAATAAGTAAACAACATGTAACATAAGATATAAAAATGTCGCATAAAACTTAAAAACATGTAATTAACCCATGACATTATACGTAAATTATTTTAAGATAATAATTCATACAAATTAAAATATTATATAGTCACGTACCTAATCCAACCTCAACATCTGTGTAATCATCCTTATTATGTATCTTGATCTTCTTCATATAACGTGACATCAGTGTCATCATCCGGTTTAGAAATGATGCTGAAAGGATTGATGATATCATCATCATCATCAATGTCATTTTCGAGCATATTTTCATCAACATCATCATCAAGAATTGCAATATTGTCTCCTATGCTTGGATCATGATCTTCTTTGTATTCTTCATCTGTCGACCCTCCATGATATTGCGGCTCTGTCCGATCTATCGAATCATATTCTTGATCTTCAATATCATCTTCTTCCTCTAAATGAGTATACTTAATTGGCCTTCCTCTTGGATCATATCTAACAACAAATGACTAATTCCTTTCACCTGGAACATTTGAGTAAAAGACCTGTTCACGTTGGCTTGGAAAAACATAACGATCATGTCCTTTGGAAATCCGTTGGCAGGTTGAATAATAGTTCTTTCCTCATCGTGTTCATGCATTCGTAACCTATACCATTTGACATCGAACAGAACTAATTTGAAGGAATTAAAGTTACACTCAAGCATATCGTTTAAATACCCATAGTATCTATTTTAATATTATCGAGGATGTCTGTCACTCCTAAAGGAAACATTAATGACCTGAAATAATGCAGTTATCCCACTATCATAAGTTTTCCTGGTTTCATCCAATTGTTTGATGCAAAATTTACAAACATTTCACCACATAGCCTTGTGGTGTTTCAACTGCAATATGTCAGATATGTAAAAGATGCATTGTCAATTAATAAATTAAAATATATTTATATAACTTCGAAAGTATCTGAAAAATACAATACACATGTAGTCACATTAATATAATATAAAATAATTAAATAAAATCGGTGAATTTTCTTACATGTCCATCTTTCAAACCATATGCTAAATCAACTTCCCTCTGCGTAACATTGGAATCTCTGTTACAGCTAGCTTATCTAACCAATTCAGACAGTCATTGCCATGATAAGATACCTCCGATATGTTGTTTACATCTTTCAATCCATTCATTCATCCAGTCAAGATTATTTGCAATGTATAAATGTAGTGCATCCCACTCTTGAGCAACTGAATCAAATAATCATAATTCACCAATATTAAATATTAGTTATAACATCCAATATGCATAATTTATGAAATAAATTATATTAATACATTAATGAGTATGATAATATACACAAAAAATGAAACTTTGTATGTATTATTAATATAAAATTTCACAATTATTAATATATTACCTCTCATGTTTTTCATTCTACCTTGCCCCAACAGATGCTCCTGATCTTCAAATTTTTTGATGGAGTTCACATCCCAAATGAGATCCACTGCATGCATAGTTGGCGTTGTTAATTTAAGAACATACTTACTAATATACACCATGGATTGATATACGATATATCCCTCCACCATAGAATCCTCAGGATGTGCTCTTTGTCTAACCAACACATTCAATGATTTCAAGTGTCTCTCCACCATCCACATTGACCTTGTGTGAAAGGTCCACAAATTTCAATCTCCTAAACTTGGTGTATGAGGTATTTTTCTTGTGTATTCAAAAATGTTGGAGGTATATACTTTTTCATTTCACACATTAGACGAGGAATTTCTCTCTTCCAATAATTTATATCATCTTAATGGATTTATTTCAATGACAACCATCTACATGAGATCATGACACAAGAAAATAACATGTTTCAACATAACATAATATAATATATTACATTACAAGTAAAACACGTGTCATTAAATACAACAATAATTTGAAAGAACATTTTTCATATAAATCACAACTACTTACCTCATGTATTTTCCAAGATCATATATAACTTGTTTAAATTTGTTGTCAAATTTGTTTGGGAGAGATAGCGGTAGAACATACTGTAACAAAAAAATGAATCATTATTTGTTTCGACCAAAGTAGACAAGAAAAAATAAAAATAAATAAAAGACATGTATAAGGCCAATATATATAAATATGTATACCAAACTTATTACCTTAATGAAGGTATGGAAATCATGTGTTTTTACCCCACCAAATTCACCTTTCTTCGTTAAGATATTATTTATGTTTGAAGCAAAACCTGTGGGAAATTTAATTCTTTGAATGACCTCTTTTACATCATTGTTTTGTTTCTCTGTTAATAACCATGGAAGGTTATTTAGGTCTAGTCCTCCATATGATCTATTTGAATATCAGATCACACTTCACATTGCATGATTGGCTTCCTAAATGTCAGTACAAATTTAGACAATTTTTTATTTGTCCCTCCTACCATCTATGACTCGCCATAACGTTTCAGTCACATTCTTCACGATATGCATTGTATAAAAAAAATGAGCTATTTTTAGCTACTCATAGTAGGGAAACCTCATGAATTGAGTGGGATAACATTTCATTTCTCATCGAAGCCCATTATTAATACCTTCATGATGATTGTGGCCTTCTTGAAGCATAAAATAAATCACAAAAATAATTATTGATCCATCAGGATTTTTCGAAATGACTTATGGTTGAGTTTTTATTTGCATGCATTTATTAACCATTGGGAAAATTAACGAAAGAGAGAGAAAATAAAATGCATTATACATCCATTAACATAATTTCATATCTGAAAAAAAATGAAAACAACAAACCATAATGCACAGAGGTTAATAACGGAGTTCGGCAACTTTGCCTACGTCTCCGGGCCTTTTTTCTTGTGGGAGGCTTCTTTATTTCTTTTCAAAAGCTTAATAGTACATATTTACAATGTTGAATGGCTTCTAGACATATCTGGTCATGTTCGCCCAGATCTCTAGAATCTTGCACAAAAAACGGCACCTGAAACGGATGTCCCGAGCTCTCAGAAATCGTCCGACAGCATCTCCTCCTCAACAGCTTCCCTGCCTCAAACTGGCTTTGACTTGGCTTACCTTAGCATCTGTGCTCTCCAAAACCGTCCAAAAGCTCTCCAAAGGCTCCCCAAAAGCTTCAAAATGGCCTTGGTTAAATAGTGGGAAAGTTGGTTTCCCATCTCCAACTTCCTCCAAGAAGCTAGGCTCTAAAAATGTCTAATAACCCCCAAAAATCATTAACAAAGGGTTAAATTACACTCAATTAACAAAGTGGTTGAAAAACCCACTTTCTAACTATATAATATAGTTACAAAGGCATAAGCCCCCTTCATTGGCACGCGCGCCCCTCTTAAAGGTCATATGGGCTTACATATGGCCGAGCGCTAGCCAAAGGCTAAGCGCTGGCCCACTAGCCCCTACACTATTAACACTTGGTCATATGGGCGCTTGTAATGGAACCCTCGACTAAAAATGTAACCATTGTAACCATATGTCCGTTGGACTTAACCACGCCCAAATGGTAACGGTTCCATGGTGGAAAGGCTTATGGTAAAACAAACCGTTATAACCACGCCATTAAAAAAATGTAACCATAATTTAAAACCGCGCTCCATTTTCATTGGGCCTGGTCACATAACAATGTATAAAACCGGGGTCGGGGCTAAGCCCCGGCCCCACCCCCCGCCACTTAACACAAAACGTAAATTTAAATAATTTTAAATTCACACTTATAACAAGTAATAAGCGGTGGTTTAGTGGTTACATGAACTATTTTAAGTCGTTGCCGGAGGGGAGGTCCCCAGTTCAATTCTTGTTGACTCCATATAATTTTGACATAGCCCTCATTGGCTAAACCCGGGGTGCCATGTGGCAGCCCATGATTGGGCCACATGGCACCCTTACATCCAATCGATGCATGCCACGTGTCAACCGCTGATTCGCCCACGTCATCTGTCGTACACCCAGTCAGCACTGCCACGTCAGCTGCTGACGTCACCCTGCCACGTGTCACCCTTTAAATGGTGACACGTGTCACTTCAGGATTGGTCCAACTGCACGCCGAAAATGCCAAATCAGCCTGACACGTGTCATGCTCTGGAGCCGTCGCATGTCCTGTACAGAATCTGCCACGTGTCATCGTAGGAACTACCACATGTCATCCCCTGGTGCTGCCACGTCACCTATATGAACCTGCCACGTGTTATCCTATGCACTGACACGTGTCCTGTACGCACTGTACGGACAGGTACAGTCAGCATCCAAAATTTTTCCTGTTTGGCTTGGGGGACAGAATGCGATATCTTCTTCATACGGACTCCGTTTGACATAAAAAATATACCACCGGAATCAGGAAGACGAGCCAGATGCAATGGTGTTGGTTTCGTCGGAGTCTAAGCACTTTCATTTTTGAGCATTTTTCATGCCCTAACAGCCTTCTGAATCCGATTTCGGATCACACCTCCCAACAATAAGACCTTTTGGTCCCCAAAAGGTTACTAACCACTTCGACAAGCTCGGGATAGGCCACCCAGCTTACTCTTTGTCTCTGAAAGATGACTACATCAGGGGGAGAAAAACACAAAGAAGTTGAGACATCCACTTCTGGCAGAACCAAGTGACTGCTTTCTTTCCTTCACGGTGTTCTTCTTGCTTCGCTGGTAATCCATCCTCCTTCGTGGGTGCATGCAAAATCCTCTTGCCCTTCTTTGGACGAAGCTCCGGATTAAGCTTCCAACAACTAGCCTTTTGATGTCCACTCTTGTTGCAAAACGTGCAATGAGTTTTTGGCATCCAGACCTGCTTAACCTTCTCCTCTTCCGTTGTGGACTTGAGCCTTTACGTCGTGTTTCCTTCTTGGANAACATCTAGCCTTTTGATGACCACTCTTGCTGCAAAACGTACAACGAGTTTTCGGCATCCAGACTTGCTTAACCTTCTCCTTCTTCCGTTGTGGACTTGAGCCTTTACGTCGTGTTTCCTTCTTGGATGACATAGGTTTCCTGTACAAAGTTTGTCTCTTCCAACACTTGGCAAAACAATGCTTAGGTGACTGACAATAAGTACATGGATAAATTTTCCACAAGTTCTGGTTTACTTGATTATGCTTGTTATAATCAAAAGGAGAATTAACAAAAACATGACCACTATACCTTCCATGCTGATCTTCACCTTTCTTTGGAGACGACTTGCATTCACTACCACAATCCTGAAGTGATGCGCCATTTCCTTTTGTGAATTGTTCCTGCAATGTCTTGAATTGGCCATTTGAAGCTTTACTTGCCTCTGAAGATTTGGAACCCATCTTGGAAGACTCTCCAAGGTCCCCTCTTTCATATCCCAATCCTAAGTATCGAGGCCTTTCCTCAACCTCAATGGGATTTACAATGCCTTGACCTTGACGTCCAAGGCCCT
>JASDQU010880626.1:34930-44941 GCA_032191745.1 Picea mariana
ACGACAAAAAGTATTATCCATTAGACACTTAGGATAAAAATAAACAATGGGTAGCGCTAAGCCTACTTTTTCGATTTTTACACCATGGTCTTATTTTCCTAAGCTAGAACTACCAAATTTAATCAAACAAAGGGTATTTTAACAATCCCTTTCAACTTGTATTGAGATAAAAACACTAACCTATCAACTAACCTAGGCATCTAAAACATTAATCCATCTTAGACTGTTGGATTAATTATTACTCTAACCTAACTAATTTGGCCAAGATTAGACTGTTTGACCAAACTTATTCACTAACCTATCTTATTTGGCCAAGATTAAACTATTTGACCAAAATTATTCACTAACCTATCAACATAAATTCAAAAAGTTTGATCATGATTATACAGTATGATTCAAACCAAATTATTTTTAATGGGGTTTTATATTTTCTCTTTATTTATTTTTTATACCCTCTTTTCTTTTTTTCTAATTTTTTTCTTTTCTTTTTCTTTTTCTTTTCTTTTGTAAATCATTTGCAGAATAAAATATCATTTACAATGAAATATGACTAGAGGAAGAAATTCTAATAACTGGGTCATACTATGAAATATAGGGTTATAACAGAGGGAACCGACAATAATACTAGAAGCAAAAGTCTTACAGTCCACAACATGAACAACACCCAACCAACCCTTTCCCATTACATATTCCCATACATCTAGTTTTCCCTTGGGTGCTTTGTTGGATTACTAAAAGGGGGGTGAATCAGTAATAGAGATTTTTAATCTTTTTAACCATAATACATAAGTGTTGTTTATATTTATGATCAATATACCATTATCATTCAACAAGTGCAGAGTAAATAAACCATGAACAATGAGAAATCACACACATACACAATACACCAGTATTTTGATGTGGAAACCCAATGCGGGAGAAAACTACATAATTTTTTTTCTTATATGTCTTTAAGAATTACATTCATTGGAAGCACCAACTTCCTTTATTCTCTAGCTGCAATTGGAAGGAGGCTTCAACCCCCTATATTTTCAAGATAAAACTTGAGGGAAGATCCAACTCCCCAATTCTCTGTCTACAACTAGAAGGAGGCTACAACCCCATATGTTCTCCAAATACAACCAGAAGGTGGCTACAACCACATGTCCTTGCCTCATCCTGCCGCCCTAAATATAAGTGAAATGATGAAACCACTACCACATTGTCACTGTGATATATACCACTATAAACCTGTGACCAACCTATACCAATAACCTTTGATCAACCTATACCTGTAACCTTCTTGTACCAACAAAAACCCAATAGGTACATGACATGTATGTGCTGCAACTCGTGTATGTACGTGACCTGTCTGTAGTGCATCATGTGTATGTACGTGGCCTGTCTATATTGCAGCCTGCGTACACCTTCTTAAAATTAGGGTTTTCACCTTCCTTTAAAAACTATGAACCTTTGTTGCCCCTGTCACATCAACCTGCAACCTGACACTGTGTCCAAACTATAGTTGTGCCCTATGCATACATCCTCATACATATCCCTTAACAAAGTGTATCTATATATCTCTAGTCATGTGCCATGCATGTGTGTATAATCATGAACAAGTGTAATAACCCTAACATGGACTAGACATCAAACCCTCACTGTTATTCAACCTCAAACTAAACCAGCAACTACACAACCACTGCATAACCAAAACCCTTAACCATGTACTAATGAATACAACTATGTCTCAACAGTTGAACCAACAAGATGAACCAATGACTAATACCAACATACCATTGTTATATTTCTATAGATCTAGCTCATACCATAAGTGCCATACAACCAACACCCTCTCTAGGGAAAAACCTTAAACTTCCATAACCATATCTCATGGAGACAACAACATCCAACTATACATAAAAATATGACATAACTTTTGAATCTATAGATAGATATGTTGTACCTGATCATTGTAGACCTTCCTGGGAGATTGCTTCCAGACTTTGAGAACTTGACACCCTCAACAACTCAATCTTTCATGTATTTTCCACATGTACGCACTCTGTTATACTGCTAGCCTGCGTACGTACGTGATCTTCTCCACTGTAGCCTGCATACACCTCAAAAACTAGTGTTTTTTCAATATTTTCTACAATTCTGAAACTTTTGTCATCAACCCTTCGTGCTACCTCAGATTTGTGTAATTTTAGATGTATCAATGAGTACATGCTACTAGATATTAAAAGTGCTCAATAGGTGCTAATAGGAGAGCCTTGCTCTCTTATTTATAATTCCATGTAGCTTCCTTAAGGGGTTACCTTCTAACCCACTTAAGCCAATTTCCTTCTTTTAGGGATAACCCACTTCTAACCACTTGTCCACTTCTAGCCCACTTTGATACAAATAGTAAATTATCCACTTCTAACCCACTTTGCTACAAATAGTAAATTCTCCACTTCTAGTTGCAACTAAATTATTTTTAATTATTTTCTTATTTCAAAAACTTAACCCATGATTAAATCCTAGTTGCACCCACTTGATTAGTCAACCTCTTTTAGGAGATTCTAGAATAATTTGACTTCTTTGAGCTTCTATATAACTCATGAGGGTTCTCCAATTTCACAAGGCCATAACTCTCTAACTGTGAGGAGTTATATGATGTTCCACATATCACCAGAAATTACATGATATGTAATATCCATATAGAATAGTCTTACTTGCAAATATACTAATCTTCATACCATTATACATCAAAAAAAATTAAGTTCCTTAACCATACTGTTGGGGCTACCATAATTTGCTACAGAACTTGCTGTAAGGGTTGTCATCAATGAAAACCAACCCAATTAAGCAACATGGTTCTTGACTTCTTGACTCCACTATTGTATTTTCTTGATTCGCTGGAACGTTTTTTTTCCCTCTTTCTCTTTCCATGTGATTGAAGCTTCAATATCTTTCCACTTGCTCATCCAGGTGGCTCATTATCTATTTTCGATGTTGGAACTCTTGCAGTTAGATTTATGCTTATCCTAGTTGTTATCTGACACTTCTAATATTTCATTGTGTTGTTTCACTTTCCTGCAAAACTTTTTCTTTTCCCCAAAATCAGTTTCTCTTCAAAATGGAGGGCAAAACACTGGAAACCCTTAACTGGGAAGAAACCAACCTTCCTTGGTGTCACACCTCTCAACTCTTCATTGTATTAATTTCACCATTCACAATACAATATACAAAATATTTTAGGTATTTTGTAGCTACCAAAACCCTAATCCCTTAATCCGGAATTAATTTAGAAAAACACTGAAAATAGTGAAAATCACTAAAATAGCAAAAAAAGCCCCCCAAAAAATTTCAGGGCACTCCCTTGAAGCCGAAAGCTTCACCTAAGGTTAGGGGGGCCAATATTGCCCCCCATAATACCCCACGGTTGGCACCTGATGCAAGCGTACACCGAAATGTGATGGGATTGTTAGACGTTGTTGTCAAATCTGATGCACCCCCTACACACATGCAAAGAATATAACACATACCCAACATTCTCCCACTTGTTGTTTTCTTTGCATATAGGTGGTCATAGGATTACATAGTCAACGATCCAGGGAAACAATGCCCATTGTTTCTCTATAGTAGGAGAACTTCTCAATGCTCACATACTTTTTCAATGAATCTACAACATTCTTTAAAGTGTCAACCTTCTCCAACAACACCTTCTTGTCTTCAACCATGTCTCTCACAAAGTGATATAGAACATCAATATGCTTTGTCTTTAAATTATAAGTTGGGTTCTTTTCCAAGAAGATTGCACTTTGACTATCACAATATAACCTTATAGTCTATTGTACCAACCTAATACATGAACACAATCTATGTAACCATGCTGCTTCCTTTCATGCAAGAGTGGCTTCCATGTATTCAACTTATGTAGTTGAGAGTGCCACTACAACTTGTCTGTTTCTCATCCAACTGATTTCTCCTCCAAATAAGTTAAATACATACCCACTTGTTGATCTTTGGTGATCTAAATATCCATCCCAGACTGCATCAACAAACCCATGTATGTCCAAGACTCTGTCCAATTCTGGTCTTCCTTCATAGCATAATCCATATCTAGAAGTTCCACGCAAACACCTGAAAACCCTCTTTATTGTTTTCCAATGCTCCTTCCTTATTTTTGACATATACCTTCTCAAAAATCCCAATGCATGCACCATGTCTGGTCTAGTACATATCATTGAATACATCAAACTACCAACCACACTAACATATGGAACATGGGACATGTCCTCTTCCTCTTCCCGTGTCTTGGGCCACTAATATGAAGATAAATGTACACCTGTAGGAATAAGAACCTTGATTGGTTTAGTTTCTTGCATATTAAACCTTCACAATATCATCTCAACATATTTTCTTTGATTCAACTAGAGTTTCCTATTTGCATGATCTCTTTTAATCTCCATTCTCATAATGAAGTTAGCAGCACTAATATCCTTCATGTAAAATTTGGAGGATATATGTGATTTCACCTCCTTGATAACATCCATGTTATTTCCTACTAGCAACATGTCATTGACATACAACACTACATAAATGAAGAGATTACCAACCTACTTGGAATATACACAGTCATCATCCCTACTTCTTACAAAACCCAGTCCAAAAATGTATGGGTTAAACTTTTGGTACCACATCCTAGGTTATTGCTTCAGGATATATAGTGACTTCTTTAGCTTATAGACTATATATTTTTTCCCTTCACTACAAATCCTTATGGTTTCTTCATGTAGGTTTCTTCTTCTAGATCCCCATGTACGAATGTTGTCATCACATCCATCTATTCTACTTCAAAATCACAAGAAATGAAAATAGATAAAATAAATCTAATAGAAGTTAACTTGGCAATGGGAATTTTTTTTTCACTAAAGTCAATTCCCTCTACGTGGGAATAATCTTTCTCTACTAATTGATCTTTTTATTTCTGCACTTTTCCTTCTGCATTCAACTTCTTCTTAAACACCCATTTGCTGGCAATGACCTATCTTCTAGTTGGCAACTCAACTAGATCCCATGCCTCATTCTTATCCAAGGTATCCATCTCTTCAACCATGTATTTCTTCCAGAGTTTACTATCCTATGAATTCACTGCTTCCATGATAGTTCTAGGATCATCATAAAAAATAGATAAAGAAAAATTAACATGAAAATCAGGTGGAGTATACCTTTTTGGTTTCCTTATTTCCCTGATTTAACTCCTCAATACTGGAGTATGAGGTTATTCTTCTTCTAATTCATCTTATTTCGTTGACTCAAATTTTGCATCATCCAAATCAAAATCTATTTTCTTAGGTTCTTATTTCCTTGGTAGGAATTCCTATTTGGGAACATCTTTAACCTCTCTAAAAAAAACATCCTGACTGTAAAAGGTCTTCTTAGTTTATGGGTTCCAAACCTTATAACCTTTCATACTAATCTTTATAACCAATAAAGATACACTTTTTAACTTTATTATCCAACTTACTTCTATTTTCCTTTGGAACATGTACATAAGCATCACAACCAAACACTCTAAGATGTTTAAGAGAGGTTTTCTTACCATTCCATACCTCATGCAGAGTTTTTCCGACCAAAAATGATGAGGGTGATCTTTTTACCAGGTAACATGCACTACCCACTACCTCTGCATCCTTTCTACAACATCATTCTATTGAGGTGTGAATGGAGTAGTCTTCTACCTTTTTATATTGCACTTCTTATAGAACTCTTCAAATTCATTCCCACAAAATTATCCATTATTATCTATCCTCAAAACCTTTATTTTCTTCTCTGTCTGATTTTCTACCAGAGCCTTAAACTCTTTAAATTTATCAAATACCTCATATTTATTCCYAAGAAAATAAATCCATGTGTTCCTTGAGAAATCAYCTATGAATGAAACATAATATATAGTTTTAYCTAGTGATGGAATAGGTACAGGTCTRAACACATCGCTGTGTRTCAAMTTTAAGATCCCATTTTCTCTTGTAGCACGAGATAGGAATCTTAATCAATTCTATTTACCATATATGTAGTGTTCAAAGAAATTAAAATCCAGGCTACAATTAGACATACATTCAACCATACCTTTATTGTGTAGTGTTTGAAGGTCGTTTTCTCCAATATGTCATAGTCTTTGATGCCACAACATGGTGTTGTTTCCAGGGATAGTATGGATCCTTTATTATTTATTTCTATGCTCAGGGACAATATAAATGTTACACCCATTAGTATAAGTACTTCCTAATAACTTGTACAGAGTTTTACACTGAACTCCCCTCTTCAACACCATTGCTCCTTGTACCATCTTGCAAGTTCTCTTTCCCAATAAAGTATCCACACCTACATCATTCAACTTACTTACATATATTAGACTCCTGGATAGATTTGGAATGTGCAAAACTCTAGGGAGAGTTATAATCCTTCCATATTTCAGCAACAACTCAACTCTTCCATGTCCCATGTTTTTTTGTTGTCAAGTCATTTCCTAGGAAGACATCACCATCATCATACTTCTCATACTCACAGAACCACTCCCTGTTAGGAGTCATACGAAATGATGCACTTCAGTCGATCAACCATACATCATGATATAAATGTGTACCTGTAGATTCCAGGTAAGCATGACCTCCTTATTCTGTAGAGGGTTTCACCCCTATGGAAGAGGAATCAACAGATCCCTTTGCTTTATCAACATTCTTCGAATTACATTTTTTCTTATAATTCCTAAATTTACCACATTTCCAACATTTCCTCAAAGATTTTTTTTGGGGATTTAGATATACCTTTATATTTAGATACCCCCCCTGAAAAATTACAGATAAATCATATGTGCTATGACTATCCATGCTTTTCTACCTCATCTCTTCCAATAACAAGGATGCAACTACTTCCTCATACTTCAATGTAGATTGAGTGGTACTACCAATTGATACAACCATATTATTCTAGGAGTATAGTGTTAGAAAAATAGGATCAGAGAGTAATAAAATAAGACAAATGCATAAATAAAACATAAAAGATACACAATACAATAGAGACACATATATACTTGGTTCACCCAATGTGGGCTACGTACACCAGAGAAATTTCCAGGTCCTTCCTTTTTATTATCCAACAAAATGAAGGGATACAAACTATAGAACACACACTGTAACTTCCTCTTCTTTCTATCATATTCCCCTCTCTTAGAATAAAATATTCACACTCATACACAATCATAATACAATTCTACCATAAAATAGGGTTTCCTTCTAGGGAAAAAAAACCTAACATAACTTCTACTCTCAGATCTGTGACCTTATAATGAACGATCTATATTGAGTATGAAATTACAATATTTTACAAGGAAATTTTCCCAAAAAACATTTCGCTCGGGGGCTCTCTGGCCCCCATGCCCCCCATATAGGGGGGTTGGTCCCCCCCGAACCCCCGACAAAAGGGGGCTAGGCATAGCTACATATAAATCAAGGAGATAATCAGGCTCCACAACCAACATATGGCAAAGAACATAACACAATAATATACTTATCTTCTTTTGTAATTGTAATATTAGTATATACAATTTGACTTACCAGAGTATTGAAGTCATTTATATGCCTTTTCACATAATATCCATCTTCCATCCTAAGATGATACAAATTATTTCAAAGAAACAACTTGTTTACTAGGGAATTTGACTGATACAAATTCCCCAACTTTTCCTATGGTTCCATGGCTGTAGATTCTTCTGACACATTCAGTAACACTAAATCTACCAGGCAGAGTCGAATTGTACTCCTTACTCTTCTATCCATCTTCTCCCAATTTTCTTTTGACATACCAATAACTTGAGTACTAGCAGTTTGTGTACTAGTAGATTATGTACCAGTAGGTTGTGTACCAATAGATTGTGTACTAGTGGGTTATGTAATAGGATCTAGAATGATCCATTGTTCTTTATCTACAAGAAGGTCCTCCATCTGAGCTTCCATAGCTCAAAGTTTTGATCATTGAACTTCTCATTCTCCATTCTAGAACTACTTTCCATTCTCTTTGAATGCACTAATCACCACTACAATTCTACCATTGAACCCATGTTTATCATAGAACCAAGATAAATTTTATCTATCAAGACCAAGCCAAACCCTCAACAACAAATCCATCCCCCTGAAGCCAAAAATGTGCTATGATACCACATGTAAGTTTTAAACTTGTGAAGTAAATAAATGCATATATATTCTTAAGAAAAACATAAGTTAATCAATGGCTCATACACATAGCACAAATACATTTATTCTAGAAACCCTTAATTAGGAGAAAACCAACCTTCCTTGGTGTTACACCTCTCAACTGCTAAAATTAGCAAAAAACACTAAAATAAAAATAAAAAACCACCCAAAAAAGAATTTCCAGGGCGTTTCTCTGGAGCCAAAATATTATCCTAAGTTCAGGGGGCCAAGCCTCCCCCCCCTTGGTCCATCACACCTTAGTGCAGGCGTACACTGGAAGGTGATGGGATCGTCAGACGTTGTCATCAAATCTGACGCAACCCCCACACACATGCAAAGAATATAATACATACCCAACACAGATCCCTCTAGGTGGGTTACCCGATTGGAACATTATTTCTCTCTCTATGACATCATTGATGACCTAGATAAACTAAACATGTGGGTCTTATATTTGGATGTTGAACATCGACAATGGTGTCAATGGTATAGGAAGCCTTATAAAGGCTGCATTGCCTAGATCTAGTTTGTGCAAGAACTCTATGCTCATTTTGAACGTGACACTCAACATTTGGGATGTCAAACAAAATTATGCCAAACATGAATAATTATGGAATATATTACCACCTTTGAGAAATTGAAAATATGCATAGAGGATCATTCTAATTTATTTTTTAAAGAATGTTTTATTAGGGGTCTTGAGGATGAATTTAAAGAACATGTCATGATGCAACTCCCGTAAACATGGTTGGAAGCTTGTGATAGAGCTAGAAGTTGAGATAATGATCAATGCACAAACCAAGAGACCTTAATTCACCATTCACCCTTATCTTGTTGTGGCAACTACCCCCACCTCATTCAAATCACAACTAGTTTKCATSCACAATTTATCTCTCGAAGAGATAGTAGAATGGCAATTCCTTCATCTTTGCTATAACCGTGACAAGTAAAATTTCAAAGGGAAAAAATGTGAAGAATATGAAWTATTTCAAATGGATGTATCTCCACATGAAYAATTAGAGGAMATTCATGTTGAATGGACTCCTTAACCAAMTTTGGAAGACACTACACCACCCATGGAAGTTGAATCCCCTTTGAAAGATATTTCTAAGGAACCCCAAATTTCTCTCCATGCCCTATCAGKTTTCATGACACCATAAGCCTTGAAATTAATTGGGTGCATCAAGCATCACAAAGCACGATTGTGTTGATTCATAGTGGCATCACCCACAATTTTATCCATAGGAGAGTGGCACAAGACAACGATTATTATCTACATCCCATATCTAATTTTCAAATTATGATCACCGATGGGGGAAAAATGAAATGTGGGGGAAGATGTGAAAAATTGAAACTACAAATGGATGAGTATCATCTCAAAACTCACATGTTTTCCATTGAAATGGGAAGTTGTGATATAGTTCATGGGGTAGAATGGTTACACACTTTGGGACTAGTCACCATGGATTTAAAATAATTATACATGATATTCATGTAGGAAGGGTATAAACATAACCTCAAGGGGATTACATTGGGTTCCCTTAAAATTATAACCTCTCATCATATGGAGAAGTTGTTGAAGAAAGGCTATTCATTTGTTATTACATAATTCAATTCCATACAGATAGTCAACACCACACCACTAGAGATTCACCTAGAGTTGTAGTTGGTTACATCTAAGCATCAACAAGTATTTGAAATTTCATAAGGTTTACCACCTTCACATGGGGAGCATAGTCATGGTATTCCCCCCATTCCAAGAATTCAACCACCCAATATGCATCCTTAC
>JASDQU010880627.1:14395-26130 GCA_032191745.1 Picea mariana
GACCGTATGACCTATGGTCACGGATTTTGATACAAAAGACTATCATCATTGCAGGTTGCAGAGGGCACGAAAACTGAGACAAAATTCTTCTTGGGCCTGGGAGTGCCAGAGGGATTGGAAAGTGGAGACAATCAATTTTGGGTAATTCAACACCACAAATTCAGTGGTGATGTTTGTTTTCTGATTTGACTATTATTTTTGCAGCTTGATTTCAGAATGAGGTATATTTATGTATTTGTCAAATTATTTTGTTGAGTTAATGAAAGGGCCTACCCATTTGAGAGTTGGACCTGAAGACGTAGTCCACCAGGGACAAACTCCGTTATCAAGTTTTTGTGTTCAGATCTGATGCTTATGTCTCTTCATTTTTGAGTTTTCCCTTCTTTAATGGTGCACTTTAATTTATTCTCATTTGATACAATTCTTTATAAGTCACGATGAAAAGATCCTGGACCAGTTAGTTACATGCACTGGTGCGTGTAGTGAACGTATACGCACTGATTTTTTTGCTAATTTTTAAATATTGTTTTACGTGTGTTAATATTTTAGTTTGTTTTTTGGTTTAAGTGATGTGTATGATAAATGTAACGCATCAGGGTGTATGTGTTGTAGTATAACGCCCCAGTGCGGTACCATTTTCCAACGCATCGCATAATACAGTAGAACATATTTTTTTCAGTGTGTTAGTTTACACTGACACACCGATCATGGCACTCACAATATCTATGTGCACACCACTGACGGTGCGTTACTATTTTTTGGGCGCACCATTAATGCAATTAACATATTTTTTTTAAGGAAGTTATTTTTCCATTTTTATAGATAAATTTACCATTCAATATAATTTTTTTATGTTTTATGTATGAGTGAGGCTGATTTATTTCATATGTTAATCATGCAAAGACGTGAGCAAAGAGAGAAACAACAAAAGTGTTGGATTACTGAGAGGGGGGGTGAATTGGTAATAGAGAAATTTAATCCTTTTTTACCATATAATCCAAATGTTATATCAATGTAGCATTATCATCGAATAACTGCAAAGTAAATAAGCAATGAACAAATGAACAATCATACACATACACAGTACACCAGTGTTTTACGTGGAAACCCAAAGTGGGAGAAAACCACAGAATTTTTTTTCTTATATGTCTTGAAGAATTGCATTCATTGGAAGCACCAACTTCTTTTGTTTTCCAGCTACAACTAGAAGGAGGCTCCAACCCCCTTGTTTCTTAGGCTTCAACCTGAAGGAAGCTCCAACTCTCCTATTCTCTAGCTGCAACCCCCTATGTTCTCCGGCTACAACCGGAAGGTGGCTACAACCACCTGTCCTTGCCACGTCCAACCGGCCTAATGTAGAAGTAGAATGATGGAACCATTGTCACACTATCACTGTGAGATATATAGTTGTAAATCTGTACCAATAAACTCAAACCATGCATCAACCATGCACCAACCTATACCATAAACAGTGCATCAACCATGCACCAACCTGTACCAAACAACCTGTAATCAACCTGTACCATAAAAAATTGCATCCAACCATGTACCAAGTATGTACCAATCATGTGTCAACTACTCATCAACTATGACTCATCAATATGTACCAACTTCATCAACTATACACCTCATGTATGTGTCAACTCATCAACTACTTGTCTCAACCATGTACCCAACATGTACCTTAGCCAAAATCCCTCATCAATTTCATCATCCAAATATGATTTGTAACTTTGTAATAGACCTGGTGTATATGATCACATACCTGCAAACCTTCTTTAACTTTCACAACAAGTGACTAGCATGTTCATCAAACTTTTCTTTAGTCTCACATGACTAGTTTGGGATTAGTCAACAACCCTAACTTGAAATAATCATAACTATGTACCTGTAATGAATAAATATATGAAAGTAGTACACAATTTTCTTCAGTTTGTTTTATGAAATTCCTCCAAGTGTCACTACTTGGCACCTCTCAGAAAAGGAGTTATAGCAAAAATGGCATACCTTGTTAAATTCTGGCTTATTCTAGAGAGAGACCTTGTAGAGCATGCCCTGCATAGAATATCTCTTGAAAGGATATAAAAATGTTACACAGAATACTATAGACTATACTCTAACCATCACATTTGGTCTTAGTGAATTTTGATCTGTTATGAAGAAGTTATGACATTTTTACCCAAAATATTTGTTTTAGACTAGTTTCAGGACTAGCCAAAAACCCTATTTTCCACGGAGTGTAACTCCAAAAATAAAACGACCCACAAGTTGAATTCTTTACCATAGATACTTTGATATGTTTCCTCAATGGCCTATCAAACTCACGGTCTGAATCCTTCTAGAAAAAAATTTATTATGAAAATGGTGGGATGACCTGTAAATAACATACCTTAGAAAGCATCATCAAAAGAATTTATCCTCCCTTGAATTCTAGCCTTCTTTTCTTCACCTTCCCTCTAAAATTCGGCTTAGATATCCTTTGGTTACCTCAGTCACCTATATATATTCAATATTCTCAAGTGTGATGTAAAATGAGAGATCATTGCCTCTTATTTATACTCTCCATCTTCTAGGTCACTTAACCCATTTATAGGTCACTTAACCCATTTCCAGGTCACTTAACCTATTTTCCTCATTTTTAGGGTTAACCACTTTCCATAATTAGAAAGTTCTCCATTACTTTATCATTTAAATATTCCTCCTTGACTTTGTCACCTCACTTTATCATTTAAATAATCTTCTTTGATTTTGTCACATCACTTTATTATTTAAATAATCCTTCTTGACTTTGCCACTTTACTTTATCATTTAAACAATAATTTCTTCTTTGCAATCTCTTTGACTTCTTTGACCTTTTGGGGCTTCAAGCTAGCATATGAGGGTCCTCCAACTTCGTAAGTCCATAACTCTCAAACCGTAAGGAGTTATGTGACGTTCCACTTACCACCAGAAATGGCATGACATGTACTATCCATATAGAATAGTATTACCTTCAAATATATTAAAAATCATACCATTATACATGAAACAATCTTGGTTCCATTACCCAAACCTTTGTGCTACCGGAATTCGCTACCGGACTTTCTTCAAGGGTTGACATCAATGACAGCCAACCTTAATCAACAAGCAGAAGCAGAGGGTGGTTTTGTACAATGTTGTATGGGAATGGGAAGTGAGGGAGAGGGAGAGGGATTTGTACCCTCACCCTATTACTGCATCAACTCATGTTCTCTTGAGATATGTAGGCCTCCTTAAGTACTATGAGGAGGCTACATCCCTTAAGGGGCACTCTGGGTTATTGGTTCATCTGATTTTTCGATGGGATGTCCATCGATAGGCTTTCGATGTGGGTCTGGATCAATGGTACCATGCCACTGAGGAGGATATTTACTTTATCATTGGGCTATCTAAGAGAGGGGAGGATTTTCCCCAGTTCCCATATGTCCAAGTAGGTGTTGTTGTTGAGATTCATCTTATGTACTCTCATGGATATATTGGGGTTGAGGTATTATCCCCAGCTGATTTTCAGGTGTCTGGTGGATAGTTGAAAATCGCATCTTTTGGTGCAGAGGAGGTTAGGTGCCTCTCACTCTTAGTGACTACCATAGCCCATTTTACCAGTGATGGGAAACACATTAGCTTCCCTCTTTTGTATTATGTTGATTTGTTGGTACAACAGCCATGGTGTCTCATATGGTCTGCCATTTTTTTGCGACAGTTTTGTATAGCACTCAACAAATGTCAGGCTATGATACGTGGGAGGTCGAACTTCCCATTTTCCTTAGAGCTATTTTGATTATTTTTTGAGAGGTTTCTAGAGACGAGGTTGACTTTTGTCCATCAGCCTACTAGGTCGAGGACTCATGTGCGGTTGTGCATGTGGGGGGAGATGATGCTCAAGAGGGGCCATCCGAAGTTTTCGGCCATGATTGCGCAGATGCACTAGGGCTACTAGGTTGTGCGGCAAATCACATGTTCGTCATGGTGTCGCGTCCTTACGCGGGTTTGGATTAGCAAGGATGTCTGAACATCCTCTTCACAGCAGATGAGCCACCAAATGATGAAGGTAATATTAGTGTTTTGTTTAAATTAATATAGTTTCATTTTATTGTCTTACTTAATTAGAATAAAATTAATTCTAGCACGTTCTTTAATTTGTTTTATTAAATTGTTTGATGAATTAATTGTGTAATTATTTGTATGTACTATATATATTGTAAATATTGGCACTTTCATTGGGGACATGCCTCCTCCCCCAACATATGATGATGAGGAGATGATTCCTGAGGCCACAACGGGTCAAGGTGCTCAGGTGCAGATACCCAGCGTTATGCGTCGTAGGATCGATACTGGATTTAGGTTGGAGTTGGGTGACCAAATATCTGCACTTTTGACTAAGGTGGGATTCTTCCCTACCCTAATGTGATGCATTAGGGAAAATCCTATGCTATTGGAGCTTTGGAGGGAGATTCTACGTGATTTGATGCCTCTTATGCATCATATCATCAGAGTTGCAAGGATACTAATAGAGAGGAGGTATCTCGATGATAGGAACATCTCTTCTTCCAATATGACCCATTATTATATCACCTCATCGATTGATGAGGGTGGTCGTGATCATCCTTCTCCACATCCTCCTCCTCCTCCGCCTTCACCTCACCCAAATCATGAGGAGGCAGCACATATTCCTCATCCTCCTCTTTCACCTCACCTACATGAGCATGTCAGACCTATTCCTCATCCTCCTCTTTCACCTCACCTAGATGAGCATGGTGGACCTATTCCTCATATTTCTCTTTTCACCTCACCTAGATGAGCAAACAGGACCTATTCATCATCCATCATCTTCCACTACAGACCAGGCCTCCACTATTGTTGTATATATGAATATTAAGCCATCGACTGGACCAGATATGTTATAGTAGTTATTTGACTTGTTCATTATATATATATATATATGGTGTTTTTTTTTCAATTGATCATGTTGATGATGTACTTAATTTATATGTTGATGTTGATGTGTATATTTTTAGGTCATGTGAGATTTGGATGTTAAATGTGCTTGATAGATGTGTATGTTATAACATTGTTCATTAGATGTGCATTTTTCATGTTGATCATGATGATATACTTAATTAATTTATATGTTGTTGTTGATGTGTACATTTTTAAGTCATGTTAGATATGTTTAATGTTAAATGTGTTTGATAGATGTGTATGTTAAATGATGTTTGTTAGATGTGTGGGATGATGATGTTAGAAAATGATTGTATTTTGTTATATGTGATCATCCCACATCTTTTTAGAGGTGATGCATATTGTCCCACTATCACGATCTTCCTTTACATTATTCCGATCAAAGGTGTCCCACCAATTGCAGCTAAAAATAACACATTGGAAAGAATAGAAGTCCACTCGAATGATCTCTTGTATCTTTCCAACATAACCTAACTTCCCATGTATGGTGTTTTGATCGCGGTGGCTAGCATGACTAGATTGGTCGAACTCGACTTCCACTCCAGAGTCTTGTGTCATGTGTCCATCATCGACATACTCTATGTGAAAATGATGTCCATATGCCCACATAGATGGGAACAAATGCACCTATAAAAAAATGAACAAATCACAGTGGTAATATGTGTCTAATAACCTAACCATTAAAATATAAAATAATGTATATGTACTTACAATTCAAATGTGCATTACGAAGTTAAAAATTATGTACACAAAAACATTATTACCGAGTTGTTTCAACCAATCCCTATGTTTAGTGCATCCTTTTCTTCATGAAGGTAATGACCATATGCACCATATTTCTCTCTAACTTGGTCAGAAACCCAACTGTTGGGGCATATCATTGGCATATTTTATTTTAAATTATCAGGAGAAGGCATGCTTCTACCATTCAACCATCTGAATTATTTCCTGTCACTTTCCCATTTCCTCATCTTTTGTTTGTACAATGCGACCCACGGTTGTGTTGCCTTTGAATTGTAAAGAATGAATTTATTGATGGCATCAATTTCTAAATTCATTGATGCATTCATGAAATCAAACCAATATATAGTACATATGATATCATGAAAAAATACATTATGAAGTTCAGTGTGAAGCTCCCTTTCTCTTTGGTATTCATCCCTTTTGTCATCCCAAATCATTTCACCTGGTGTGTTGTCGATCTACTTGATGTACTCATTGGCATAATAGAAATACTCATATGATATGTACCCCTCTTCCATAGACCCCTCAGGTTTTTCCCTTTGACAAGCAAATCCTTTCAATTTCTTCATGTACCTATCTAAAAAAACATTCAACGATAGGAGACCACCCCGACTAATTCAACCTCATATACTAATTTAATTAGAAGATGATCCTGCAATTCCATGAAACTCGGTGGCAGCTCCTTCTAAAACATACAAACAATCTCAGTTATCTCTTGACGCGACCGTGGAATGTTAGACATATGAATCTCCTTTGATGTGATCCAATGTACAAATGTAGATAATTTATGTATGGCACACCTTAGGTCATGGGGGAAGTCATGGTTCACACACCCACGCATGATCAGAGGATAATGACACTAAAAATTAAACACATAAAAAATTAATTTTGTTTTATCCCATGGCATAAAAATAAAAATCACAAATAATAAAATCATATTTTTGACATACGTCATCCCTTTAGAAGGTTCAAATGGTCATGTGATTTCAACCCCAACAAATGGTCTTGACACACAATGAAGCAACGTCATAGGGAAGACCCATATAAATAAGGCACCTTCACACCCAATATAACTTTATTTTCCAAAGAAAGATCTTCTTTCTTCAAAATCCATGGGACATCACCTTCTTTGAAAGACCAAAAGGGACCAGCCTCTCTTCTACTTTCTTGTCTTGGCCAATGTTTCTTTTTAGTTTTTGAAGAAACAAGTTCTCTCCTCATGTCCAATGTGTCACTTTATTTTGATGATATGTGCCTCCATAAAGAAAATGAAGCATTTTTAAATATATGCATGGGATCTAATAAGTGAGAAATATTAAGATGCTCCCAATAAGGGAGCTCATAAAAGATAGATTTCCTTTTCATCCCAATGGGTAATTTCTCAACATAGGTGTCGAAGAAATATGGATTATCGAACATAGGCTCCCCATTTGAATCAAACATTTATGTAATCCCCTTCTCCTTCTCTCTCTCATATGCTCTAAGCCATTCTATTGGTGTGATTATTGTAGGCCTTTGGGTTCTCTCTGGTTTACCATTGAAAGTGGATGTTTCTCTTCTATAAGGGTGTTATTCTAGGAAGAATACCCTTGAGCAGTCGTACATTGGATTTCGTAGGTGGTTGGACCACCTAGCCTTCAGAGAAGGTCCACGACATTTACATCCATGATAGCCTTTAGTTACAAGACCTGTGAAATTATTGTATACATAACACATTAGCATTTAAGAATATAATGTCAATCACAATGAATTAAATATGAAAATAAATATTGTTATGTATATAAAAAAATAAATAAACATGTTAATTACCAGAGCAAACTCCTAATCCTAGATAATCATGTGTGGTGTAAGAACATATGCCATACACTGTAAAACTCCTCTCTATTGTGATGGCTCTTGATACATCGTATACATGTATCTCTTCCCATAATTTCTTCAATTCATCTACTAATGGTTGTCGGTAGACATCCATATTCTTCACTTGTATTCTACCAGGGACTATAAGAGCCAACATAAGATGTTCATTATTCATGGACAACCATGGGGGGGTATTTTTATTGATCACTACTACAGGCCAAAAAACATAGTTGGTGTTTTGGAGGGAATATGGGTTCATGGGCCATCCATTGTTATGCTGAGTTGTAGACTTCGCACTTCATCTTTGAATTTTTTGGCCATGTATTCTCTATATGCTTCATGGATATTGAATATATTGGGATTCGCATAACTCCTGACTCACTTCTGTGCAAGGCATGCCATCCATGCAACATAGTTAATTCTTTGCAAGGAAATACCCTTTGAATCCTTGGGATTATATGCATGTGCCTCAATATCTTATGAGGAGGACCATGTGATTTACCATTTTTATTTTATTTATGGTATCTTTCATGCCCACATTTCGGAAATATCTCTTTGTCTTCATATTCTCCTCTATATATAATACAATCATTCGGACATGCATGATATGATATATACTCAACACCCAACATTTTCAAAAATTGATTTGCCTCTTCGCAGCTACTGGGAAAAACATTATCACTAGGAAGAATCTTATCTTTGAATATACTGCAGTTAGTGGGCTATAGAAATGTACAAGATCATTTAACGTTTATAAAAGCAACCATTTCTAATGTTGATTGTGTGAAAATATTTCTCAAAATTAATATAAGGCATTTGTTGGTAAATTACCTCAATATTTCTGAGAAACATGCATTTGACATGCCAAACTTTGCTTTCATGTTGTATAACAACATTGTTGTCCCAAGCTGGGTATACTTTGACCGGGCACTAGGTCCAAAGAGATGGGTTGTAGAAGCATATTTTAGGCTTTCTAAAATGGTATCATTGATATGAGCATCATCCCCTAGTTCATCATTCTAGAATGCGTCTAACAACATTGTCTCCATGGCAGTTGTATCTCGTAAGTAATCATCCATACCAACCTCTTTTTTTTGTCTCCATTGCCAAATTCTGAAGAACTACTATTGTTGTAGTCATTCCTAATTGGTGAATATGGGTGTAGTTGGAATTTAATAGATGGTTGATTCAACCACTCTTGGTACGCTTCCTCTCTTATTTGTTCTCTCATTGCAGCCTTCTCTCAGGTTGACATTTTTGTGGGGTGCAACAGAAGATGGTAGGTAGGTCGCTCATCATCAGAAGAATCATAATTTAAAAAATATTGAACATTAGTACATCGATGATATTAGTAAGCACAATGAAATAATTTGTTTGTTCAAAATACATATACCAAACAATTATTACCATTATCGACCAAAGATTGTGGCTGGAAGATGGAATGTCACAATTGGTAGGGTAAAGCGGTTGTCCATTTTCATCTACGAACTACTTGCAATATGTTGCTCCTGATAAGACCTTCCAATGTTTTTGAACTGGTAATGGAATATTTTCTGCATCTGAACTCGATTCTAAATCAGGATCCTGCAAATTTGGATACATTTTTATTCAGATTGACATAGATAAAAAAAAATCAATGAGATAATCGAAACATAAATAAAATAAGTTAAACTTAGTGGAGATGGAAAGGGAGAACTCCACGATGGACTTTGAGCAATATGGAATGGGATGGAATTTGAAGAATTGACCATTTGATCATATAATAATGTTTTCTCCCTGCATTTCAGCAAAATTAGCAATAAATTTTCATGTACATATCTAAAATAAATTTCAAGGACCATACCACAATCTAAGTTTGAATATAGTTTTGAAACCATTTTTTAAGAATAAGGTGACATAAAACATAAAATGTATACTGAAGTATTGCAAGTCATGTGAATTCATCCTAAAAGATAATTTGAGATGAATATAATATTTTATCTGCAAATAAAAGTTCAAATAAATTTAGAAGTATCTAGGTGCATTTATAAACCACAAATGCACCGGTGCGCATATCAACAATAAGCATCAGTGCATTGAAAAATCAACCAAACTGTGTTTCAATATTTTGTTAATAAAAAACAATTATATGTCTCTGGTGCATAATGTAATATGGCCACACCGGTGCGTCTTACATAAATGCACCGTCGTGCTGAAAAATGTTAAATAAAAAAAGCGTGAATTTTTTAAACAATTAAAAAATGAGCGGGAATTGAATTTCATAAATTCATTTAAATACTAAAAATCTATTCACTATTTCATTATTTTGAAAAAATTTGTAGGGGAGAGACTTGCAAGAGAGACATACGGAGGAACATTGTGGAGGAGCAGAATACTATGGAACCACAGTATTATTCAGAATATGAGAATTTGAAGGGTATGGTGATTCACTCTAAACCCTTTTCATAAAGTTTCTTTAATATTAAGAAGGTATTCAATATTTTCTTCATTTTGTCAAAATTTACAGGAGACAGATTTGGAAGAGAGACATACAAGGGAGCATTGTGGAGCAGAAGAATACTTTGGAACAACAGAGATATTTAGAAAATTAGGATTTGAAGGGTATGGTGATTCACTCAAAACCCTACATTCAGAAAAATAAAATAAAAAAATGTATACTTACCTTAAACCCTTGTTTTTTTTGTTTACATGAATGCAAAATTTCACCCTACGGTTTAACTCCCTCTATCACTTCAGAATTAGGGATTTTCATTTTAGGTATTTTAGATCTAATGGGTTTGTTTTTCTATATATAAGTGGTTGGCATGTGATGCAAAGGGACCACTTATTGCATCGCATCCCAAACGTAGTCGACCCTCTACCTTTTTTTTTTTTTTTCAAATGGTTTCCAATTTTTTGGTGTGTCATTTCAAGATAAACACATCGGTGCGTTTATGTATAAGGAATGCACCGATAAAGCTAGATTTTATTTTTTGTTTTAATTTAAAAAATATGGTGAAAAAAATATATCATCGATGTTCTCATCTAAACAACACAGAAAATGTTGTCACATAAGTTTTTTTATTTTTTTTTATTTTTCTTCTCATCGGTGTGTAATTTTTCTATTGTTTTTTTTATGAATGTTTAATTTGTTTGCTATGTTTTTGTTTTCTACTATAGTCGATGTGATGTCTTATATACATATTACATTGTTGTAATTCACAATATTTAAAAAAAAAAAAAAATTGTTTGGTGGGTGTTGTTGTATGGAAAGCACTAGTGCGTGTTATGTAATAAATGCACCGATGCTTTGTATATAAAAAGCGCACCAGTTACAACGATTTTTTTTTCACTGAAAGTTATGTGATTTTTTTATAAATTAGATTTAATAATTTATTTATTGAATGGTACATGTTGTATATTGATAAAAATATGAGTGAGAAGAGTTCAAATAAGAAAATTTGTGGTCGACACAATGATGACACATCCAGGAAAACAAAAAAGACAAGTTCTCTACAAATTCTATACAAAATTAATATGGTTGAACTATATGTAAGTTTAACTAACATGTATTAGTTAGTGTGTTTCATGCAGGTCCACAAAATGGGGAAGCTCGATAAGATTATTTCTGATCTAAGTGCAGAAGAGCATAAAAGCTTGATGGAAAAATTGCAGAGGGATGAATCAGGTGAATGAAAAAATACTATTCAATATGATTTTTTTTTAATTTTCATTAATAATATACTTAGGAATATTTGATGACATGTTTCAAACAATCTATTAATTCACATATGTTTAATGTTCTACAGGAACCAACAACGAGGGAACAGAATGTCATCATAACAAAACAAAATTAATTAATATGGAAGATGTAAATGATGATGAATTGGTCCTTAGCTCATTTGGAGTGGTGTTGGAGATTAATCAAAGGGGCGAAAACTTTTACAGAACTATGAGAGATATAGTGGAACAAACGTATAGACGTACTTTCCACTTACAATATAGAAATCAATCCAATGATTCCAATAACCAGGTTATATTTAAACAACAGGAAGCATTTCTAGAGAAATGGTCAATGAGACATGTTAGACTTGCAATTGCAAAAACATACAACAACAAAAAAGAATCATTAAAAAAGAAATATTCCTAAAAACACTTTTTTGTAATACACACACACA
>JASDQU010880627.1:29800-55396 GCA_032191745.1 Picea mariana
TGCGTACTAGTATGAGTCTGCACTAGTACATTGTTGTAGAATGTTTTCTTAATAATAATCATTGAAGACAGAGACAACAGCAGCGGTGGTTTTCTCCCGATTTGGGTTTCCACCTTAAATCTTGGTGTTCATGTGTCCTATTCATCTATGTTAGTTTATTTTGATTGAATTACTGTTTAAAAGATATCTGCTAAATGAAGAAATCCATAATAAGATCTCTGGATGTACTACTGTTTTCATAAGAATATACTACTACTGATCTGTATGAAGTAGACTAAGGTTTGTCAGTGAAAGAAAAGTTAAAACAATTATTGATAGCTCAAATACTGATTCACCCCCCCTCTCAGTATTTCTCAACAGATATGATAATTTTCCCAAAACCTATTGATTTTGGCACCTTTCAAGGGGAGTTCACTTGTATGGTAATGCCACATGTCAAATTTTGCATATATAAATATAAAGTTTAGAACTAAAACACTATGGTCTGTCTTATTTTCAATGCCACTAGTGGCACTCAATTTGGAGCTCACAATATTCATATATGATTATTTTACCAAAACCACCTACTAGTTTGAGGATTAGACAAAATCCCCAACTTACACAGATTGTAATTCCAAAACTTTAGGAAACCATAATTTGAAATTTTTGCACAACGTACTTCATTATGTCCTCTATCCACCCTAAAAATTTCACTAATTTAAAACAAAAAATAATGATAATAATTTATAGAAAAAATAATAGTATGGCTTGTTTGAAGGAGCCAAACCAAGGATCATCAGCTCAAATACCAATGTTCATATGTTCCTCAATAATCACTATATTGTCATCTATATATAATTATTCTCACTCATAGCACATGTGAGCCCTTTATTAGGCTAACAATAAATCCTACTAGAATAGGATAACCTTCTCCAAGTAAACCCAATACATTCATATATCACATTACCTATATATTTAATCCCATATATTCCCCCTTAGGGTCATATCATGATCTAGTGCAATGACCAAGTGGTGCATGGTTTTTGGATTTGGATTGGCATTATCAAATGTTGGTGCATTTTTTGTTGAGGGTAAACTAATTGGATGTGGATGTTGTTTCATGCATTCTCTTGTTTCTTGAGTTGATCTCCTACGTTGACTAAGAAGGTGCATTGTTGCTTAGGCGCAAAAAATAAGGCTATGTTAATTAAGTGTTATTCTTCTCAACAATGGTGCATTATTTTCTTATCTCTTACTAATTTCATCATGTGATACCTATACTCAATGCAATTTGGCCCTTAAAATGTTACTTCATCCTTGAAACTTCATTCAAGATTTTTTGGACCTTAATGTTGGAAGTGTTGGAAACCTGAGAGAAGTGAATACATGGAGGTCCATAGTAGATAGAATCCAGAAGCAGTGGAGTGTGAGGCATATTGGTGATGCATAAAGGGGACTTGGGAAAACTCTAAGATCAAAAGCTTAATGGTTGTTGGAGTGGAGGCATTTTGGTGCAACAGCCATTATTACTTTGTTGGAGAACTGATTATTTGAAAAACTAATGGCAATGATCTATGATAGGGTGGAGGTGTAAAATCAAAATCCCATAAGATTTAGGTTTTTGCATGCTCCTATGGGAGCCCTAGTAAATCCAAATTCCAAAATACTCGCACTTTATCTTATCATTGAGAGTGGATTGTTCATTATTTGGATAACAAGTTGGTAATGACATCCAGATTGAGGGTAAAGTACTTAAAGGAACTACTCCTAGGATTGTCTATGTAGTAGATACATTATCCAAGGGACACTAATATAAGAATAAGGCCAATGCCGTATCAAGTGTGCTTTCACAACTTTAATTTATGATTTGTGTGTATGTTCCATGAATGTCAAATATACATCCAAGATATAACATGATCTGAAATGCAATTAGATGCTTACTATTCAACCAAGGGAGATGTGTCCACAAATATAGTTTGAATATGGAAATCTAAGATAGTGAAGTAGTTATTCATCTAACGAGTGGCATTGTCAAGTTTTGTTGTGTAGTTTAGAAGGTAGGATGCATGTTAGCCAATTTGTATTTTTTTTTAGTGTTGGAATTTGAAGCTAAGTTGGATTGGTTTATGGTGAGTTAGAATATGTGATGGTAGTAGTCGGTCCCATATTAATCAAGATTAACCTGGGTTGTGTCTATTTTAACCAGTGGTGATGTTTAGGAAAGTGACAAAATCAAAGTTTTATGCAAAGATATTATTGTTAAGCTACACCAAGTACACCTAAGATGGTGAAGGGGTGAAGTTGGTTTTATATATCAATCAAGTGCTCATGTAAATATATGATTGGATAAGTGTCTCATATGAAATTATAGTTAGGCGTGATTATTGGTGTTCATAATCGTTTTTCGTTGGGTTGGGAGTTCAATGATCTATTTCCTAGTGGAGTCGACAAAGAGTGCAACTAGAAAATATATTACTCATCTTAATACAACTAATGGTGTGTTATAATGTAGCATCATCAAAGACTAACAAGACTCAAGATGGATTGTTGAGTGTTGTTGATGCACTAGGTCATGATAATGTCCTCAAGGGGAGTGATATAGTGTAGACTTTATTCAAAGTAGACTGACTCTAGTGAGTCAACCCCATATAATGTACAATAGAGGAAGATGTTGAAGGTGTTTAGAGGTCCAATGCTGAAATTATAGACAATTAAAAAGATAGGGATAGTTATGTGGGTGTTTCTTAATGAAATTCTTAAGGACAAGCAAGTGCACAGTGGCCATAATTCTCATCATATGCATGGTGGAAGTGATGGTTGATTAATATCATTGTTGGTGTTGGGGTGTAATTGTCAATGGGTTAAACACAAAAATATTGAAGGTGGGACCTAACATGGGAGACAGTTTGGACTAGGTAATAAAAATAGAACAATAAGGGAAGTTGGGTCTATCATGGCACCAAGTGTGCTCTATATCCATTCAACCTCGATGGGTGTCTCATGTGTGTTGATGGTTTGTTGTTTGATATGGGTTATGTGTCCAATGTGGCACTAATTGTAGGGCACATGGTTAAAGAATCTATTGGGAAGGTGTTAGTGAGAAAGGTCATAGCAATAGAAACAAGTGTAGAATATCATTTAGACACACAAGGAAAAGCAAGGTTTTGTTGTTATAATGTGATGTTTATTGAGCTTGTTGTTATGCTTGAGGTTGGGGTCACTAGTTGATTGCATGTATTTAATTTTTTGTGACTATTAGGAAAGAAGATTCTAGCATAGGTTTTTGAAAAGGTTTTCAATGTTAATGTCTGGGCCAAAACAAAAATCCAAAATCTACATGATTGGAAGCAAAGGTTTTTTTCTAGATGTTTTAGCAAATATTTTTTTTGAGAATTTGTGAAGGTTATGATGGGAAAAAAAATTGCAAGTGTTTTTGTTGGTGCACTAATACAAATATGGTATACCAATTAATCATTGTTACAAGTGCACTAGCCACTAGGTGGTGCCATATAGCCTCTAGTACTTAAGGATAAGATGGAGCAACAATGTGCTTTGTTAACATAGGTTCACCTCAAGGCCAATGAATGTGGATTATTGGGTTTTATTTTCTAAAGGGGCATTGCTATATAGTATATGCAAAGAATCAATTCTCCCATATATAAATGAAGCATCGATGCTATTTTGACCTATGACATGCTCGTGTCATTAAGATTGTCTTGTATGTATATGGGTTCTCACATCATTTATTGGGCATATATTCTTATGTATTGTTTCCCCTTTCTATTGTAGAATTAATGCTTAGGACATGGTAAAGCACTAATGCAAATTATATGGTAGCAAATTATAGTGATTTTTATTGTAAACTAGTGTCAAAACTATGGTAGAGCTTGTAAAAACTATGTAAAAGCACCACTACACTAATTTGATAAAAAAAAAAAAACACTTTTTTATTAAGCGAAACTAGTTTTTTTTCTCAATTGGGTGCATCCTATTAGTTTTACCAATTATAAAGTTTTAATGTGTAATATATAGTTCTTAATAATATTTTTTCATTAATATCAATTAATTAATTTATTATTATTAAGATATTAATAATTAATTATAAATTATGTTTTCTAAGTAAGTAGACTCAATAGAAATTGTCTCATGAAGAGAAAAACATGTTAGAAGTGGGGAGGATAACATTATCCTCCTTAACCACCCAAGATAGACCCAATTAAAAAATATATATATTTCATCTTATTGACATCTCAAGAGTTTCATAGCCCTATCATGCAAAACGAGAAAATGTCATACGATAGAATTAAAATAAAACAATCCAAATTCTCAAAAATCAATCTCATTGATTACAACTTGAGTTTCTTTCATCATTCCCTATGTTTTCACATCTTGGTATCATCCATCCAAATGTGGCTTCAACCTCTCCCCTTATATCCATATTAACTTCCTTTTATTTTTCTTGCAAATGTACAATTTAATATTAAGTACTTATTTACCACTACAAGGAAAAGACCCTATAGCGTAGGTTTTGGCGGAAGCCCCTATAAAAATATCCCAAAAATCTATTTATACCAAAGGAAACTAGCGGAGGCAAGCGGGTGGAGGTTTTAGCGGATGTTTTTTTATGGTGCTTTTATAATTACATAATGCATTGGTGCGTTTTCTACTATGGATGCACCAGTGCTCTGAAAAATGGTGCACCATGGTAGATAATTTCAAAAAATAAATATACTTTGGTACACTACTTAAATACTAACACAGCGGTGCACACCAGTACTCTAAAAAATGGCACACCGTGTAGGGTTATTTTAATATATATATATAGATAGATAGATAGATATACTCTGGTGCTACTTAAATATTGAGGCACCAGTGTGTCTAATAATCGAGCGCACCGTAATAGGGTTAAATAAAATAAAATAAATTATCGACCGTAAAATTCATTTTTACCCTTTTCAATGTTGTAGATATCTCAAGCATCGATGCAAGTTTTTCCTCTCTGAAGTGCCCTGTCATCCTTGCTTCCCTTGATTTCCTTCCTTTGGTCCGTTTCTTAGTGTGTGGCTTTTGAATTTTTCCAAATGGTGAGAAATTTTGGTTTTTTGGACTACGTGGAAACCATGCCTCCCCAACGAGGAAATGTCCAGGTAATGTTTGCATTTCTTTATAACTTAAAATTTTAGTGAATTAAAATTCAAAATTCAATTAAATTTTCACTGTTTTTAAATTATTATTTTTTTGCACAGTACATTTGAGTCGTTCGACTCGCACCATCGATGGTGCACCCTAAAAATTTACAAGGTGCACTGAAACACCATGCCTATTTTTTGTTGGTGGTACGTTTGTAAAATATATGCACTGGTGCGTTGGGTAAAATTTAACACATTGGTGCATAATTTTACCGATGCACCGCTTAAAATAATATAGTTTATTTTTCGTGGTGCGTCGAAATAACGTTAACTCATCGGAGTGTTACGATAAATGATGCATCGCATAAATCAGATATATTATTTTATGCGATGTGTTGGTAAACTTACGCATCGGTACGTTAATGATCACCCAATGCACCATCATAAAAAATTAGAGCCTAAATGCCAAAGTACCGTAATTATCAATTTTAAAAAATTATTGGTGTGATGTGTCTCCTTTCTTGTAATGCACCAGTGCATGTCAGGAAAGGCTACGCACAACAATAACAATTTTTTTTAAATGGTTTTACGGTGCTTAAGGATTTTGAGTTTTTATTATTTTAGGAGGTGCATCGGTTAACCTTAATGCATCGGTGCGGTAAGTTTATACAACGCACCACATAAAATAATATAACAAATTTTATACAGTGTGTTATGTTACATGTGCGCACTACAGATGGTGCTCACAAGTAATATACACACCACAGGAGGTGCTTGACTGTTTTTTGAGTGCACCGATGATGAAATTTACTTATTTTTTGAAGAAAGTTATTTTTCCATATTTATAAATAAATTTCTCACTTACTATTTTTTTTTATGTTTTATGTATGAAGCTGATGTATTTTATATGTTAATCATGCAGAGACGTCAGCGGAGAGAGTAGTAGTAGCAGCAGCAGAGGGTTGACATGTACAATGTTGTACGAGATTGGGAGGCGATGAAGAGGGAGAGGGATTTGTACCCTCACCCTATTACTGCAGCGACCCAAGTCCTATTGAGGAATGTAGGCCTCCTTAAGTACTATTAGGAGGCTACATCCCTGAAGAAGCACTATGGGTTCTTGGTGCATCTAATCTGTCGATGGGATGACCATCAACAAGATTTCCATGTCGGTCTTGATTAGTGGTACCATCCCACTAAGGAGGATATATATTTTATCACTAGGCTATCTAGGAGAGGGGAGGATTCTCCCCAATTCCTCAATGCCCTAGTCGATGTTGCAATAGAGAGTCAATTCATGTACTCTCAGAGATATATTGTGGTTGATGTACTTTCTCCAACTAATTTTTAGGTGTCTGGTGGACAGCTACAGATCGCTTCTTTTGGTGCAGAGGAGGTTAGGTTCCTCTCACTGTTAGTGATGACCATTGCACACTTTACCAATGATGGGTAGTGAATTAGTTGCACTCTTTTGTATTATGTTGATTCTTTGGTACAGAGGCCAAGATGTATTAGATGGTCTACCAGTTTTTTGAAGCAGTTTTGTATAGCTCTAGATAGATGTTGTGATATGATACATGGGAGAGTGAAATTCCCTTTTGCTTCAAAGTTTTTTGTTTAATTTTTGAGAGGTTTCCAGAGACGAGGCCTACTTTTGTCTATCATCCTTCTAGACCAATGTCTCAGGTGCAGATGCAAATGTGGGGTGAGATAATGCCCAAGAGGGGCTAATCGAAGTTTCTGATCAGGATTTCCACTGACGCACTGGGGCTACTAGCCAGTGAGGTCGATCACATGTTTTTGATGGTGGTGTGTCCTTAAGCGGAGTTGGATTGGAGAGGATGTCTAAAAATCCTCTTCACACCAGATGAGCCACCAGATGCTAGAGGTAATATTATTGTTTTGTTTAAATTAATCTAGTTTCATTTTATTGTATTACTCAATTAGAATAAAATTAATTCTAACATGTTCTCTGACTTGTTTTATTAAATTGTTTAATGAAACTGTCTAATTATTATTGTGTACTATATATTTTGCAGATATTGGCACATTCCTTGGGGATGTGCCTCCTCCCCCACCATATGTGGATGAGGAGATAGTTGAGGCCGCAACAGGTCAGGATCCTCAGGTGTAGATACCCGGTTGCATGCGTCGTAGATCGTCTTGATGTTTGGACAACATCGAGAAGACATTCTCCCAGATTAATAATTATTAATTATTAAATAATATTATTAATATAATATATTTATAATATAAGGTATAAATATATATAATAAATAAGTAGTTATTTATTATTCAAGGGACGCATCCTTTCATGGATGGTCACCATATGTTCTTTATATATGGCACATTCATCATTGTAATGATCAATAGATCTCACACATCATCTCATATAAAAATTCAAATGGTATCGGAGCGGAACAGGGCTTAACTCCCTCATGGGAGGGCCGAGGAAAATAAGAAATATAGCTTGTGTTTTGTGTGAAGATTTTTACATGCCTACATGAGAGATGTTCCCTTGCCCTAATTTTTCCTTGTTGTCTGAAAGAAATGTGGTTTCATGGAATGCCATCATTGTTGGGTATGGCTATAATGGACATATTAGACAGGATGTCTCCAAGGTATCCAATGAATGTGAAGGCGAGAAAATAAAGGGTGAGGACGTTAGTTATGACATTGAATATGGATAAGCTCTAGGCTTCTTCTTTTTTCTTCTCTTTCATCGGAGGCACAAGGCATGGGGTGCATAAACAACATGGAATTCATACACACAATGTCGGGTTTGAGGGTGAGCATGAGCAAAAAATGAGAATCATTGTTGGAGAAGAGGGTGTTGTAGATACCGGTGAAGATGGTGGTGTTGAGAGTGATGTAACCCTTGATAATTCCAATGATGGGACCTATGTTCCTGTGGAAGTTCCTGATGCATGTCACCAACACAGTCATGTTCATCCAGGTGGTGTTGTTCCCTCACATGCATAGAAATATGCACAACTTGTGTAGGTTTCGTCTGCTACACATTATAAATACCCAATGAAAAGCCCTAATATCAAGATATTAGTTTCAAAATCCAAGGGTTGAGAAAGACCATTGGATGGACGATAAATGACCATTTAGAGCACAGAGATTCTAAATATTTAACCTCCTTTGTACATATGAAATATCCAAGTGCCCATAAATATTTTTATCAGCAGTCGATGATGAATTCAGGTATAAAACAAAATGGTGGAAAAAGGCTATGCATGAAAATAATGGATTGACTATGAGGATAGGTATTACAATAGTTTCAAGAAACAAATAAGACTTGGAATATCAACATTGTCTTTTTCCATAAATATTTATGGACGTTATTTCAATAGAGGAACTAAAATTTAAATGTAAACTAGTTTGAAGTTTGAAGTTAGGCCATCTAGAGTTAGTGACCTAAGGAGGTAACTGTTGGCACAGGGGAAGACCCAGGGTTCAAGCTGCAATAGTGCACCAACAAAACCCTAACTATCGGCCCTTTCAGCAACACCTGTGAAGCAGATGAAGTCTCACCCGAGGTAGAGGCAGGGGTGGTTGCAGGACTCAAGTGTGTGCAACCTTAGCTAGGACACAGATCTATGATTATAACACTTTAATAAAGCACTTAGCACCTTTAGTTCCTTAATATACAATCGTTATCTACTTCGCTGATAAAACAGAGCCTCGCAATATTCACATTAACCTACTGTATCCAAGCACTTAGCATAGGTAAACAGATCATATTAAGCACTAAGCACAACCATGTAGATCAGATCTAGCATTCCCACATATAGTAAGCACAAAGCAAGTAGATCTATCCAAATACATCAAAGCACTTAGCAAAAGAAGACATAAACTCATTAAGACAAGCACAAAGCATCATAACATAGGATTTATGTGGATCACCCCTCTCTTGGGGATACGTCCACCAAATCTTCTTATTTATAGTCTTCGCTCAATCAGTTACAAGCACAGAGCCTCAAAACCCTTACTCCACACAGGACAGAAGATCTGTGCATCTCATTAGATCCATCTTCCTTGCATTACAACACTAAGCCTCCTATTGCATCGCACAGGGATTTTCACTCATCTCTACAAGTCTTACACAGAATGCACAAAGCCTTAATCACACAGATCCAACTCTTGGCACTTAGCCTACATCACATAGATATATCATCCACTACTTCTCTATATGGCCTAGACATCTATATATACATACAAAATAGGCCTAAACATGGGTAAACCCATGGGCCAACATCCCCTTCCCGTTACATATTCCCAAAAACCCAAAAAGGGGGTCGAGATCCTATGATCTCCGCTTTGTCTTTCACTCCTCCTTCGACAGGTTTTCAAAGTTCCAAAATAGGTCATCATGACCAATAAATTCCCAAAACTTGGTCAAGGGCCAACAGGCCCCCAACACTCAGTTGTGACTCGTCCTGAGTCACTCTGGTCTAAGCAATTATGCCTCGAACGCCTCGATCTTGGCTCGAGCTACTTCGACTTGTTGCTTTGTTGTGGTCTCTTGTTCAGTGAACTCCTGGATCACTGCGTCGTTCACTGGTCCTTCTAGGCATTGTTCTGTTGTGAGGATGACATGTTCTAGCTCTGCTCCTTGACTCTCGGCCTCTGTAAACAGCAAACATGCCTTATCTTGCACAGGTTGAAGTCGTCGAGTGACTTCCATCACTTTTCTTTGAAGCATATGGATCTGTTGTTGAGTTGTACATTGTTCATGAGACCTCTTCATTCTGTCTATAGCTAACAGGGCCTTCAGTTGTGCCTGTAGTGTATCTACGTGTTTCTTCTCTTCTTGGAGCTGCGACTCCAGTGTCTGTAACTCAGGATTCTCAGTGAGTTTTTCATATGTTTGAGCGCTCTGGTTACTCAGCTTCTTGCACTCCAAGGCAAGAGATTTTAATCTGTCAACTACACTACAGGCAGTGGATTCATTTTGGTCTCGTACATCTTGAGGGGTCTCGGGCAGAGTGCAGAGCTCCAAGTCTGCTATGCACGTTGGAGCTATTGGATTACATCTTTGAGTTGTGCCACCTGTTGTGGAACTTGTTCTTCGGCCTTTACTTCAATGACTGTCACAGAGTGAAGTGTTATGTGGACCATCTCTTGTACTTTGAGTTTCTCTGCGAGCAACTGTTCCTTTTCTTTATGCAGCTAGGTTTTTTATTCATCGAACCTCTCTTGCAAAGTAAGGTTCTCGCGTTTGGCAGTACTGTGCTGCTCTAGAAGGTCTTCCTGTTCTTCATTCATTTCTCATCAGCTAGCCGAGATGGTCCAGCTCAAGAAGTGGATGGAGAGGCCTGAAGTCCTCTCATCCAAGATGCTTGTACACCTGTAGACACTCCTCTCTCTGACATGACTCTTTCAGTCATCAAGTCGAGGAGAAATTTTTTCACTGATTATTCAACTGTGGTGAGCTCGTCAGACATGCATGCTCAAGATTAAAATTATCGGGGTCATGATGGACTTAGACACTGCACTGGAATAATAACAAGGGCACAATGATCACTGTATGCAATTTTCTCAGTCTGCAGGCTTCAAATTCTCAGTTAGCAAAAGTGTTCTCTGTGCATGGCGCGAAGGGATAAGTAGGAAACTTGGCAATGGTTCGCATGCAACTGTTATGAGCCCCTATTAACTCTTGTTCAATCCATTATGGCATGGTCCAATGGTCTGATGACAAACCTTTATTTATTTTATGTCCGTTCAGAGCAGAAGTTGAATGGATATATCAGCCCCAACGACTATATTGCTTCACCATGGCAAAGTGCCATGTGTCATTGTTCTGATATCCCGACAAAGCTCCAATTCTAAAAATTTTATTTCTACGAAGTTCCCTCTGGAATCTTTGGTAACTTTTCAATCTTATCCCTCTTCTTACTTATCTTTCTAGCCTTCTTTCCAATGAGCTTTGTCTCGGTAGTCTCTTTTCCATTTTGATTCTTATCATTTTTTAACATAGTCACTGCATGCTATTGAGATTATTTCCTAGGATTCAGGGGTAATACCTCTTATTTATTTGGGATAGGTACTTTAGTCTTCCAGGAGTCTTTTGATGTTCCTACAGCTTCGACATCAGGGTCACTAGTGTCAAATAGCTTCGATCTGTTCTCCTGTTCTTCAATCAATTGTGCGATCTTTCTGGTCATGAAAACTTATAACTCTTGTTTCTTCTATTCCAAAACTTCTTCTTCTTATTTTCGTCTGGCTTGATCTCTATCAATACAAGGTTTTCCTATTATCATGGTAAACGGGGCGTTGTCTTCAATAAACTTAATAATATCAAAATCTTCCTCTGTCGAAGTTCCATTGACGGTCATAGGTATTTGAGCGAGCCTCCCACATAGGTTTACCAGTTTTCCTCTGAATAACCCTATTCCTCCTAGTGAAGGGATCATAGCAGACCTTCCTATAGCTTCCCAAGTTCTTTCTATCATGATATTCACTTGTGTTTCCTCATCTAGAACACAGTCAATGTCTAAATCCCCTATTCTTGATTCAATGCATTCTTTGTCTTTCAAAATCTCTGATAGTTTAACATGTCGATGGTCATCCAAGGTTTCTTTCATCTGTAGTAATACCTTCTCTGATTCTTTTTGGGGTTCTATTGTAGCCTTAGTTTATGGATCTGTCTTAGGGTTTTCTTGTCTTATGTTCATACTTTCAAGCTTAGCAATCATTTTAGGGCAATCCAACACTTCATGGTCCATATCCTTACAGCAAAGACAACTAGGTCTTCTTCCAGGGAATTCCTTAGCAATATGTCCTGGTCTTCTACAATTATAACAGAGGGTTAGTCCTCTCTTTCTTTTAAATGATCCCCAACCTCTTCTGTACTACGCGCTAGGATCATATGAGCTAACCTACAACAAATTATTTCTAGGATCCTGCATCCATTTGTTAGTCCAAACATTCTTTCTATGCATAGGTATAACATATATTTCATTATTCTTATCAGATCTATTCATATCAAACCTTCTTTCATCTATTAGTGCCCTAGTTTTCAGGCTAGGATAGATCCTATCAATCATACCTAGATCCATACTCTAGAAAAAAAAAATTCTACTTATCTTGCTTTTACAGAGCACAAAGCTTTCAGATCTAAAACTTTGTAACTATTCTTACCTTTATCAGAGCACAGAGATTACAGATCTTACCTCTTTTAATCAAAAATTCTTACTTTTGCCTTTCTTAGAGTGCCAAGCGTTTAGATCTCTCTTCTTTCCTTCAAATCTGATCTTCTTTCTTTAGATTGGGTTTCTTTCTTTCAGATCTGACCCTCTTTCTTTAGCACAGAGCTTTATAAGTCAAGTATAATACTGCGCACTAGGGCACAGAGCTTTCACAGTTTCAGGATGGATCTTTTCACAAAGCTTCTTCTTTCTCAGTTCCCAACAATCATAGTTTCAGGTCTTGGCAACGGAACCATTTGTTGGCACAGGGGCAGACCCAGGTTTCAATGCTACAACGGTGCACCAACAAAACCCTAACTACCGGCCCTTTCGGCAACACCAGCGAAGTAGATGAAGTTTCACCTGAGGTAGAGGCAAGGGTGGTTGTAGGACTCAAGTGTATGCAACCTTAGCCAAGACACAAATCTATGATTATAACACTTTAATAAATCACTTAGCACCTTTAGTTCCTTAATATACAATCGTTATCTACTTCATTGATAAAACAGAGCCTCACAGTATTCACATTAACCTATTGTATCCAAGCACTTAGCATAGGTAAACAGATCAGATTAAGCACTAAGCATAGCCATGTAGATCAGATCTAGCATTCCCACATATAATAATCATAAATCAAGTAGATCTATCCAACTACATCAAATCACTTAGCAAAAGAAGACATAAACTCATTAAGACAAGCACAAAGCATCATAACACAGGATTTATGTGGTTCACCCCTCTCCTGGGGCTACGTCCACCAACTCTTCTTCTTTATAGTCTTCAGTCAATCGGTTACAAGAACATAGCCTCAAAACCCTTACTCTACATAGGACAAAAGATCTACGCAGCTCGCTAGATCCCTCTTCCTTGCGTTACAACACTAAGCCTCATATTGCATCGCACAGGGATTTGCATGCATCTCTACAAGTCTTACACAGAATGCACAAAGCCTTGATCACACATATCCAACTCTTGGCACTTAGCCTACATCACACAGATATATCATCCACTACTTATCTATATGGCCTAGACATCTATATATACATACAAAATAGGCCTAAACATGGGTAAACCCATGGGCCGACATCCCCTTCGTATTACATATTCCCAAAAACCCAAAAAGGGCTCCAAAAAGGGGGTCGAGATCCCGTGATCTCCGCTTCGTCTTGCGCTCCTCCTTCGACAAGTTGTCAAAGTTCCAAAATAGGTCATCATGACCAATAAATTCCCAAAACTTGGTCAAGGGCCAACAGTAACCATGGTTGGTAAATAGTGGTGCTTCTAGGCACATGACAGGTTAACAAGATTCTTGTACCACTGGTGGAGACTGTGTGTCTCTAGATTGTAGTTGTGTGCTACTACGGTGGTTGTGTACCACTGGAGGATATTGTGTGTCCATGGACAGTAGTTGTGTGCTACTACAGTGGTTGTGTACCACTGATAGAGACTGTGTGTCTTTGTATGGTATTTGTGTGCTACTAGTAGTGGTTGTGTACCACTAGCGGTGATTGTTTATCGCCGAAAAGTAGTTGTGTACTATTATGGCTTGGCACAATCATGTTCTATTGGATGGCATTGTAGTAGTTGTGTGATACTAGATGATTTCCTGGAGACTGCGAGATCACTTAGGAGCAGTTGTGTGTTGCTTCATCACAATGACTGTAACGGATGATTTGAGTTATCGATGGCATGGTAGTAGTTGTGTGCTACTAGTTTATTGTAGAGTACTCAATGGACTACTAGATGAAATACATCATGGAAAGATACCTACCTAGATAAGAGGGAGCATTGATGTTTTGGTATCTATGGAAGGAACTTTCCTCTAGAGGAACATGAATATCCCAAGGAAGAAATTACAATTTTTCCAGATCATTCTGATGAAGAACCAGAACAGCCACTTGAACCTGTGGAACCACTTATTGTTCCTGGGATAAGAAAGAGACCAGCATGGCTCAAATATACCTTGCAGGAAGCAATAGGACATGAATCTCCAAGTGGCACCTCCAGGTAAAGAAAGAGACCCAAGAGGTTCTCTAGTTATGCGACACTTATGACAAATCTTGTGAATACAGAACCTTCCACCTTTGAAGGAGAAGTCAAGCAGAAAGAATGGAAGGAAGCTATGATGGAATAATATCAATCCATCATGAAGAACAATGTATGGGAAGTTGTGCCTAGACCTGAAGGGAAGTCTATGGTAACTTCAAATTGGATTTACAAGATTAAACATGCAATGGATGGAAGTATTGATAAATACAAGGCAAGGTTCATGGCTAGAGGGTTCTCCCAGAAAGAGGGAGAAGATTGTGATGAGACATTTTCTCTTATTGCTAGATACACTTCTATCAAATCCATTATCTCTCTTACAACTTCCATGGGGTGGAGTCTACATCAAATGGATGTAAAGACATATTTTCTCAATGGAGTGATTGAAGAAGAAGTGTACATAGAAAAAACTCAAGGTTTTGAGGTGCAATAGAGAGAGTCACATATTTGCATATTAAAGAAAGCCTTGTATGGACTCAAGAAAGATCCAAGAGATTGGTATGCACGGATTGACAGCTACTAGATGAGACTTGGATTCTCCAAGAGCTATGTTGATCCAAACCTTTATTACAATTTTGTGAATGATGCACTTGTGATTCTACTACTATATGTTGTTGACTTATTTCTAACAGGTGCAGAGCCTCTCACTATTCACTGTAAGAGGGAGATAGCCTATGAATTTGACTTGAAGGATCTTGGTCTCATGCACTATTATTTGGGACTAGAAGTATGGCAAAGTCCTGGTGAAATATTCCTAGGTCAAGGAAAGTATGTTGTGAATATCCTTTAGAAGTTTGGGATGATGAATTGCAAATCCATGGAAACTCCCATGGTGAAAAACATGAAGAATTTGAGAGACTTTGATTATGATCCAGTTGACCCCTCCACGTATTGATAGTTGATTATCTCATTGATGTATTTGGTTAATATCGGGTCAGATATTTGCTTCATTGTGAACACGTTGAGTCAGTTCCATGTGGAACCAAGACATGAGCATTAGATAGTCGCAAAGCACATGTTGAGATATTTGTGTGGCACACTAAATTATGGTTTAATATATGTCTCAAATAGCTATGTATAGTTGTAGGGATATATGGATTCTGATTGTCTAGGGAGTGAAAGTGACAGAAAGATTACTTTTGGTGTATGTTTCAGGTTGGGCTCTGCTGTGATATCTTGGGCTAGCGGGAAATAGAAGTATGTTGCACTCAGCACTGTAGAAGTAGAGTGTATTGCAGCTTTTGATGCTTGTATGGAAGAAGTATGGATCCATAAGCTGGTTTTTTGACTATTTGACCAAGCACTGGATTCGACCATGATATACTGTGATAATCAAAGTTGTGTGAATCTTTTAGAGAACCTCGTGTTCCATGACAAGTCCAAGCACATTGAGATAAAGTACTACTACATCTATGATAAAGTCTAGAAGGAAGAAGTGAAGCTCCATTATATCTCCACTGATGAGAAGATAGAAGATATTCTGATGAAGACCTTGGCCAAAGGGAAGTTTTCATACTTTAGGGACAAGTTAAGGCTTATGGAGATTACTCCCTTGGTTGAGAGGGAGTGTTGATATTCTTGCATTGTGCATTTTTTTGTTCATGTTGATGTACTTAATTTATATGTTGATGTTGATGTTGGCACAGGGGAAGACCCAGGGTTCAACGCTACAAAAATGCACCAACAAAACCCTAACTACCGGCCCTTTTGACAACACCTACGAAGCAGATGAAGTCTCACCCAAGGTAGAGGCAGGGGTGGTTGCAGGACTCAGATGTCTACAACCTTAGCTGGGACACAGACCTGTGATTCTAACACTTAACAGAGCACTTAGCAGTTAATATTCATCAATATTCAGTCTTATTATACTTCGCAGATAACACAGAGCATCACAACATTTACTTAAACCTAAGATCTTTTGGCACTTAGTAACAGTAAAACAGATCAGATCTTGTAGATCAGCACTAAGCATATTCATACATATCATAGCTAACATTCATTCATAGCTCATAAGCACAAAGCATAAATATATCTATCTAAACACATCAAAGCACTTAGCAAAGGAAGAGATAAGCACATCAAGTCAAGGCACAGAGCACAACACACAGATTTACCGTGGTTCACCCCCACCCTGGGGCAACATCCACAAAGTCTTCTTATTTATTAATGTCTTCAATCGGTTACAGCACAAAGCCTCCAAACCTTAATGCGCACAAGCCAGAAGATCTGTGCAACTTGCTAGATCCTTCTTCCTTGCCTTACAGCACAAATCCTTCTACAGTGTCTCATAGGGACTTACACTCAGCTCTACAAGTCTTACACAAAATGCACAAAGACTTACAATACTTGATCACACAGATCCAACTCTTAGCACTTTAGCCAACTTGCACTAAGCAATCACCAAGTGCACTAAGAAACAACTTATACTATTTCTTACATTTCCTATCTATTTGTACATTACAAAAGTGGGCCTAAGCATGGGTGAACCTACGGGCCGACATCCCTTCCCCATTACATTAACCCAAAACCTTAAAAGGACCCAAAAAGGGGTCTAGCTTCCACGATTTCCACTTCGCGTTGCACTCCATATTTGACAAGTTGTCGAAGTCCCAAAAATGGTTAAATATGACCAAGTGTTCCTCAAAACTTGGTCAAGGGCCAACAGGCCCCCAACATTCACCTGTGACTCATCCCGAGTCACTCAGGTCTGGGTAAATCTGCCTCGAAGGTCTCAATCTTGGCTCGAGTTGCTTCGACTTGTCTCTGTGCTATTGCTTCTTCCTCATCAAACTCCTGAACAACCGCTTCGTTGATAGGTCCTTCTAGTTGTTGCTCGACTGTAGCAACTACTTGTTCGAGTAGTGTTCCTTGGCCTTCAATTTCTTCAAACAATAGGTAGGTCACCACCTGGCTCAACTGGTATTTCTGGGTGACTTCCATCACTTTGTTTTGCATGGTAAGAATGATTTGTTGGGAAGTGCGTTGTTCCTGGGATCTCTTCATCCTCTCGTTGGGTGACAGGAGCTTGAGTTGCACCTGTAATATATCGGATTTCTTATTTTCTTCCTAGATTTGGGACTCCAATTTCTTCAACTCTGGGTCTTCAGATAGTTGTTCATATATATGCGCGCTTCTGCTACTTATCTGTTTACATTCTACAGCAAGTGTTTTAATCCTCTCGAATGTGTTTTGAGCATTCAATTCTCGCTGGTCACACACTTCTTGCGGAGTCTGTGGTATGGACTGAAGCTCTAATTCCATGACCCTTTGTTGAAGTTGTTGAATAACTTCGGCCAGCTTCGTCACTTGGATCTCTATGGGCTCTTCGTCCTTCTGCTCTAAGCAAGTCACAGAGCGAAATGCTCTGTTGACTACTTCTTCAATTCCTATCTACTTTGCGAGCAGCTTCTCTTTCTCTTTTTGGATCTTCGCCCTGTCTTCTTCAAATTTTTCTTGAAGAGCATTCTTCTCTTGTTGCGCAGTTCGGCATTGTTCAGTAAGTTCCTCCTGTGCTTTCTTTAAGGTCTAGGTGTCCTGCGCATTTTCTTCCTGAGCATGTCGAAGGCGTGCTTCGATTGTATCAGCAATCTTGCGGAGATGAACTGATTCATTTCTTGCTTCTGTTGTTCCTTTTGGCAGNTCTTCTTCAAATTTTTCTTGAAGAGCATTCTTCTCTTGTTGCGCAGTTCGGCGTTGTTCAGTAAGTTCCTCCTGTGCTTTCTTTAGGGTCTAGGTGTCCTGCGCATTTTCTTCCTGAGCATGTCGAAGGCGTGCTTCGATTGTATCAGCAATCTTGCGGAGATGAACTGATTCATTTCTTGCTTCTGTTGTTCCTTTTGGCAGAGGTGCAGTAGAGGTTGCTCGGTTAGAATGGAGTGCTTTTTGTACTCCCTAGAGTGCGATCTCAATTTGGCTATACATTTTTTCCTGCTTCGCCTCCTGCTTCTCTATGATTTCCTTTGAAGCATCATTAACCACTACAACAAGGAAATCAAAATCATCCAACGTGAGGGAAGTTCACATCTTGGTTACAGGGGTTCTTGGTTTCTTTCTGGAGGAAGATTTTAGAGGTGAGACCTTCCTTTTCTTCAATGAGTCTTCTTCATCCCGAGGTGGTGATACTTCGAATCTCTGGGTTTCTGTACCTTCTTCTCCATCACCTGCTTCATCTGGTGTAATGAAATCCGTCCTTACAAATAAGCTATCAACATCCTGGACTTATTCAGTATTCTTCGTCGACTTTTCTTTCTTTGTCTTACTGGGCCCAGGTGTATCCTGCGCAATTCCGAGGTTGTCAATGTCAGACATTTCTACAGGGTCTGCTGGAACAAGGAGGTACGTTGACCATTCTTTGGTGATCTCTTCCAAGTCTTCTTCTGTCAGCTTATAATAGGACTGAAGTTGTTTCCTGGTGCTCATCAACGCGTGGGGTTAGGTATATAAAGTGGTGGTCTACGCTAAACTTTATCATAGGTTGGAATCTCTGTAAAGTGTTCGGGGTTATGTGTGGTTTGCTCCTTATGTCTGCTTTAAATTGGTTATAGTACGTGTGGAAAATGACATTTGATTTCCATTGCTTTCTCATGTCATTCGAGTACCATAATGTACTAAACTATGTGGCTAGTGGCTCAAAGGGGTCCAGATCCGGGAAGGTTGCACCTTCTGGTAGCTCCCATGCAACAAAAGTGATCAGTATCAGGAGCCAGCTAAAATGGAATTCATGCCCCTGATCCTGGGCTTCTCTGCAGTAAATCTCTAGTTGATTCACCAGGTACTTCACCCAGTTCATCTGTAGTCCCTCGACACACTTTCCTACGAGGTCAACTACAAATCCATATACTTGTGTTGATCGATTCTTGTGTACCAACTTCCCTATGATCAGTTGGCATATGAGGCGCATTGTGCCACCTTCAATGGAATCTACCTTGTATCCTCTCGCACCTTTCTCAACATCGCCATAGGCTTCTTTGATCTTCTGCGCAAAAGCATAGTCTGTGGTCTTTCCAGGATAGTACTCATGGGGATCAGGGCCCTGCATGCTAAGCCCAGTGATCCTATTGATCAACGTCGGATCAAAAGTTATGCAACGATCTAACCACAGGTATCCTCTATGGTAACTTGCTAGCAGTAGTTTTACACAAGCATTCACCTCCTGGTGTCTGTCTAAGTGCGGTACTTTCATAACGTTGAGAAAAGTAGACTATGCGAGATTCATCGTCCATTGTTGAGGGATGAGCTTCAAATTCTTTCCATTAGTTCCCATCAAGTACTTATACAGGGCAATCATGTTGTAAGATTTACAGTCCCCTAGGTTGAAGTCGCAAAACTTCAACGATGTAACCTTGTCTTGATCTGCGTGGTAGGTGCGCACTCCTTTCAGCAGGTATGCAATGACTAGGGTGTATTCAAAGTCTCTAGGGACACTATCCCTATTAATCTCATTGCTCAAAGGGGGTATGTAAGCTGGTAGGATGGATGGCACTAACTTCGCATTGGCTATGTCACCCTTATGCTTAGTTCTTCTTTCTGCACTGGCTCGAGATGTTCCTGCTCGAGCAGTCGATGGGGAGGATTTCACTCCTCTCGTCGATGATGCTTGGACTCCAGTGGACATTCTTCTTTCCGACATGGTTCTCTCAGTCATTAACTCAAGAAGGACCTATGTGACAGATTCCTCAAGTTCGATGAGCTCGTCGGACATATGCACTCGGGAAAGATAATCGAGGTCACGATGATATCAAAATGATGCACTAGGATGAACAATCTTCTTGCAATGATCACTGTAGACAATCACTAGTTATGTGGGCTTCGATTTCTCAGTTGGAAAAAGTGTTCTTTGAGCATGGCGCGGTGAGATAAATAGGAAATTCGTCAACGGTCTGCTTGCAATGGGTATGAAGCTTTAATGAACATTGATCCATTCGTTATGGCGTGATCCAATGGTCTGGTAGTGATATTTTAATGTTTTTTTGCCCGTTCAGGGTGGAATACGAATGGGTCTATCGGTCCAATGGCTATATTTCTTCGCCACGGCGAAGTGCCATATGTCATTGTTATAGTATCCTGGCGAAGCTCAATTCCTGTGATTTTTCCTTCTGCAAAGTTTCCTGTGGAATCTTTTGTAACTTTTCGATCTTGGCTCTCTTCTTACTTAGCTTCCTAGCCTTCTTCCTAGTGAGCTTCGTCTCGGTCGTCCTTTTTTCATTATGATCCTTAACCTCTCTTGACATAGTCACTTCATGATGCTGAGATTCTTTCTTCATATCCAAGGGTAATACACCTTCATCATATGGATTAGGTATTTTGGTCTTTTGTGGTTCCTTTAATGCTCTTATAGCTTCGATATCCAAGTCCCTAGTGTTTAATAGCTTAGATTTTTTCTCTTGTTCTTCCATCAAGTAGGCGATCTTTCTAGTCATAAATTCCATGAGTTCTTGCTTCTTTTGTTCTAGGGCTTCCTTTTCTTCTTTTCTTTGGATCTGGTCTTTTTCAATCCAAATCTTGCCTAACAAAGCTGGAAATGGGGTATAGTCCTCAATAAATTTAATAACTTTGAATTCTTCCTTCGTCAAAGCTCCATGGGTACTCATAGCTATCTGGGTAATCCTGCCACATAGGATTACCATTTTTCCTTTAAACAATCCTATTTTTCCTAGTGAAGGAACCATAGCAGGCCTTCCTAGGGTTTCCCAAGTACTTTATGTCATAATGTTCATCTGTGTTCCCTCATCCAGAGCACAGTCAATGTCGAAGTCTCCTATTCTTACTTCAATTTTCTCATTTTCTTTGAAGATATCTGACAAACTGGCATCTTTATGTTCATCCAGGGTTTCTTTCATTTTCAGCAACATAATCTCTAATTCTTTCTGGGGTTCTTCTATAATCTTAGTCTCTTGATCTCCTTCAGGGTTTGCTTGCTCTCTATTCATCTTTTCAAGTCTAGCAATAATTCTAGGGCAATCCAGTACTTCATGGTCCATAGCCTTACAATATAGGCAACTAGGGTTTCTCCCAGAGCATTCCTTAGCAAGATGTCCTAGTCTTCTACAACTGTAACAAAGAGTTAATCCTCTCTTTCTCTTCAATGATCCCCAACTTTTCTTATACTGCATGCTAGGATCATAATGGCGAACCTGCAAAAATTTCTTTCTAGGATCCTGCATCCATTGGTTATTCCAAAAATTCTTTCTATGCATAGGTATAACATATCTATCATTATTCTTATCATATCTATTCATATCAAACGTTATGTCATCTAATAATGCCCTAATTTTCAAGCTAGGACAAAATCTATCAAGCATACCTAAATCCATACTTTAGAAACAAAAAATTTCACCTCTTTTACTTCTACAAGGCACAAAGCTTCCAGATCTAAGAACTTTTAACTATTCTTACCTTTATCGGAGCACGGAGCTTACAGATCTTACTTATTTTCTTCAGTATCAACCTCTTTTCTTGTAGATCTGACTTCTTTCCTTCATATCTGACCTTCCTTCTTCAACACAGAGCTTTTTAGATCAAGTGGATCAATGAGCACTAGGGCATAGATCCATGCACAAAGATTTTACAATTTCAGGATGAATCTTTGCACAAAGCTTCTTCTTCTTAGTTCTCAGCAATCACAGTTTTAGTCCTAGCAACAGAACCATTTGTTGGCACAGGGGCAGACCCAGGGTTCAATGCTACAATAGCGCACCAACAAAACCCTAACTACCGGCCCTTTCGGCAACACCTGCGAAGCAGATGAAGTCTCACCCGAGGTAGAGGCAGGGGTGGTTGCAGGACTCAAATGTTTGAAACCTTAGCTGGGACACAGACCTGTGATTATAACACTTAACAGAGCACTTAGTAGTTAATCTTCATCAATATTCAGTCTTATTATACTTCGCAGATAGCACAGAACATTGCAACATTTACTTAAACCTAAGATCTTCAACACTTAGTAACAGTAAAACAGATCAGATCATGTAGATCAGCACTAAGCATATTCATACATATAAGAGTTAACATTCATTCATAGCTCATAAGAATAAAGCATAAATATATCTATCTAAACACATCAAAGCACTTAACAAAGGAAGATACAAGCACATCAAGTCGAGGCATAGAGCACAACACACAGATTTACCATGGTTCACCCCCACCCTGGGGCTACATCCACAAAGTCTTCTTCTTTGTTAATGTCTTCAATCGGTTGCAGCACAAACCCTCCAAACCTTACTGCGCACAGGACAGAAGATCTGTGCAGCTCGCTAGATCCTTCTTCCTTGCCTTACAACACAAAGCCTTCTACAGTCTCTCACAGGGACTTACACACAGCTCTGCAAGTCTTACACAAAATGCACAAAGCCTTGCAATACTTGATCACACAGATCCAACTCTTATCACTTTAGCCAACTTGCACTAAGCAATCAACAAGTGCACTAAGCAACAACTTCTACTATTTCTTACATTGCCTATCTATTTATACATTACAAAAGTGGGCCTAAGCGTGGGCGAACCCACAGGCCGACATCCCTTCCCCATTACATTAACCCAAAACCATAATAGGACCCAAAAAGGGGTTTAGCTTCCATGATTTCCACTTCGCGTTGCGCTCCATCTTTGACAAGCTATCGAAGTCCCAAAAACAGTCAAATATGACCAAGTGTTCCTCAAAACTTGGTCAAGGGCCAACAGTTGATGTGTATATTTTTAGGTCATCTTAGATATGTTTGTTAAATGTGATTGATATATGTGTATGTTATAACAATGTTCATTAGATGTGCATTTTTCATGTTGATCATGGTGATACACTTAATTAATTTATATGTTGATGTTGATGTGTACATTGTTAGGTCATGTTAGATACGTGCATTAAATGTGCTTGATAGATGTGTATGTTAGATGATGCTTGTTAGATGTGTGTGATGATAATGTTAGACAATGCTTGTGTTTTGTTAGATGTGATCACAACGATGATGCCCTGTTAGATTATTAGATCTGTGTGCTAGATAATTAATGATGTTTATATGTGTTAGAGGTATATCTAATTAGATGATGTTAGCGAATTTAAATGTGTATTTTAGATTATATTTATGTTTTTTAGATGGTTATCATCATGATGTTTATTTTTGTTAAATGATCTTTCAAAATCTTCAGAATCTAACAATTATATTTCAAAATATTCACAGTAATGTCATTGTAAGCTTAGTTATTAATTTTTAAACTAGTATCGCATTAATATGTTCTTTAAAACATGTTAGAAATTTAATTTTTAAATTATAAACCACATTTTTATATAATCTTACTTTTAAATAGTCAAAATTCATGAACATAAAATCAGTTTTTGAATCATCATGTTAACATATCACCAAAAAGGTTGTACTATTAAACATGCATATCAACCATATTATTACTTCTAATATCAACATAGATTATTAGGATAAATAATAAACTATGTAAATTAAAATCAATATCTAAACATGTTGCCAACTATAAAATTATATGTCGTTTCATATATATTAAATTAAAAAAATAATTAAATAACTCATGCATGGTTTAAAATATTCATAACTCAAATGCTCGAGCAAGGAGATACAATGCAAATCTTAAAATTTCCCTAAGAGATTTAAGGATCAAAGTCATATCACTAACAAAAGTGTTTTATACAAGTTCTTGAGTGTGTCCAAGGGTAAGAGGATTGTTAATAAATGGATAAATTCCACCTTCTATACACTTCAGAATTCTAACGCCATTGTGACAACGAAACAATGTTTTGGAAAGCTATTTTTTAGGTCTCAATGCTTTAATAACATGTTGGTAAAGGGTCAAACTTCTAACATCTTGAGGACTTTTTGAAAAAAAAAATCTCAAATGTGTATTTTGGCAATTACTGGTAATATTAAATTCTTAAATACTTCAAACTTGACATATTTCTCCTACAAAGAAAAGATTTTTCTATCATTTTAGTTAAATGTTAGCATTTCCATTAATTGTTACAAGATGTTTGAGAGTGGTTTCAACATCATAAAACTTTATATGGACAAAGTAGAATTTCATATCCCATTAAAATTTCAATTAGTTTGACATTTTTCAGGATTTCACAATTGGAAACACTTAGTTTTAAGTGTAAAAACTTGTGTGAATCTTACCAATTATATAAAATGTTTGGCGAAATTTTTCTAAAAATATGTTGTTACGACTTTATCATGAAAATAATTCTTAAAATTTTGTATTAAACATGCAACGACATATATGTTGGATGTGTGTTATATTCTTTGCATGTGTGTGTGTGTGTGTGGGTGCATCAGATACGACAACTGCGTCTGAGAAATTTTTTTTTTTTGGCGGTTTTTGCTATTTTTAGCGGATTTTTCTATTTTTAGTTGATTTGTAAATTAATCCCGGATTAAGGGATTAGGGTTTTGGTATCTACGGAATACCTAAAAACATTGTATATATTGTATGGTGAATGGTGAAATTCGATATAATGAAAATAAGAAAGGTTTTCCCGGTTGAGGGTTTCCGGTAAAAATCTTTGTGTACTCTGTGTATGAGCCATTGATTAATTTCGGTATTTCTTAAGAATCTATATGCATTTCTTTACTTCACATGTTTAAAACTAACATGTGGTATCAGAGCATGTTTTTGGCTTCAAAGGGACGCCTTTGTTGCTGAGGGTTTGGCTCGGTCTTGATAGATCAAGTTTATCTTGGGTCTGTGATAAACCTGGGTTCAGTGGGAGCTTTTGCAGTGGAGATTCGAGTAAAGTAAGAGGAATGGCGAGCTCATATAGAATCGAGATAGAGAAGTTCAATGGTAAAAACTTTGAGCTATGGAAGCTCAATATGGAGGACCTTCTTGTAGACAAAGAACAATGGATCGTTGTGGATCTTGGTACACAGCCTACCGGTACACCATCTACAAGCACATAGGCTATTGGTACACAACCTACCAGTACACCAGTTACTGGTATGTCGAAGGAAGATTGGGACAAGTTGGACAGAAGAGCAAGGAGTACCATTCAACTCTGCCTGGCAGATTCAGTGTTGTTGAATGTCTCGGGAGAATCTATAGCCAAGGAACTATGGGATAAGTTAGGGAATTTGTATCAATCAAAGTCCCTGGTAAACAAGTTGTTTCTTCGAAAGAAGTTGTATCATCTTAGGATGGAAGATGGAAATTCTGTGACAGAACATCTAAATGCCTTTAATACTCTGGTAAGTCAACTTGGATCTGTTAATATTACGATTGCAGAAGAAGAT
>JASDQU010880627.1:55496-90393 GCA_032191745.1 Picea mariana
TAGCTGATTTGTAAATTAATCCCGGATTAAGGGATTAGGGTTTTGGTATCTACGGAATACCTAAAAACATTGTATATATTGTATGGCAAATGGTGAAATTCGATATAATGAAAATAAGAAAGGTTTTCCCGGTTGAGGGTTTCCGGTGAAAATCTCTGTGTACTATGTGTACGAGCCATTGATTAATTTCTGTATTGCTTAAGAATCTATATGCATTGCTTTACTTCGCAGGTTTAAAACTTACAATATAAATATCTTCAAATAACAATATAAAATTATATTTCAATCAATTGTTCCATGCAATCACAAATAATTTGAAAGACAAGCACATTACACATATTGTTAACCAACTAAAATTGTTCAAAGATTTGTTATAATTAACTTTTCATTTCCTTTGTCACAAGATGAATAAAAAACAACATAATTAGTGAAATAAAGAAAACAAAAAGATACAACAGTATAAATGATGAAATAAAACATGTACATATCACTCTATTTTGTCATCACCCTGATTATCTTCCTCGCTTGGCTTGATAACACTATTTTTCTCAAAAATATGTTTTGATCTAGGGTTGTGTCTTAATACGAACCACCAATCCCTATCCAACGCATCTGGGTAAAAAAAAAACACTTGGTTGCAGTGTTTTGGGAAAATATAAGGCTCTTTAGCTTCATCCCACATATTTCTAGAGTTGATACATATCATCCCACTATCGTGATCTTCCTTTACATTATTCTGATCAAAGGTGTTCCACCACTTGCACCTAAAAATAACACATTGGAAAGAAGAGAAGTTCACTCGAATGATCTCTTGTATCTTTCTAATGCAACCTAACTTCCCCCGTATTAGGTTTTGATCGTGGTGGCTAGCAAGAGTAGATTGGTCGAACTCGACTTCCACTCCACAATCTTGTGTCATGTGTCCATCATCAGCATCCTCTATGCGAAAATTATGTCCATATGCCCACATAGATGGGAACAAATGCACATATAAAAAAATGAAAAAACCATAGTGTCATGCGTCTAATAACTCGACCAATAAAATATAAAATATATATGTTATAATTCAAAGGTGCATTGTGAAGTTCAAAATGTACACAAAGAGATTGTTACCGAGTTGTTGCACCCAATCCCTATGTTTAGTTCATCCTCTTCAGCACGCGAGTAACAACCGGGTGCACCGTATTTCTCTCTAAATTGGTCAGCAACCCAACTGTTGGGGCATATCATTGGCATATTTTATTTTAATCGATCAAGATAAGGCATGCTTCTACCATTCAACTGTTTGAATTCTTTCCTATCACTATCCAATTTCCTCCTCTTATGTCCGCGCAATGTGACCCAAGTTTTTGTTGCCTCCGAATTGTAAAGAATGAATTTATTGATGGCATCAATTTTTGAATTCGTTGATGTATATATTCATGAAATCAAACCAACATATAAAACATATGAGATCAAAATATACATTATGAAGTTCAATGTGAATAATTACTGTGTAGAAATTTGACAAATGATAAGTCACTTACCCTTTATCAAACGCCTTTTTCTATTTGTTTGGAGAATCTCCCCTTCTCTTTTGTCTTCATCCCTTTCGTCATCCCAAATCACCGCACCTAGTGTATTGTCAATCAGCTTGATGTACTCACTAGAATAATAGAAAGACTCATATGATGTGTACCCCTATGCCATAAAACCCTCGGGTTCTTCCCTTTGTTGAAAAAATCCTTTCAATTTCTTCATGTACCTCTCTAAGAAGAACATCCAATGACAGGACAACACTCTGACTAATTCAACCTCTTCTACTAGGTGAATTGGAAGATGAACCTGCAAGTCCATGAAACTTGTCAGCAATTCCTTCTCAAACATACAGACAATCTCAGCTATCTCTTGACACCACCATGGAATGATAGCCATATGAATCTCCTTTGATGTGATCCTATGTACAAATGTAGATAATTTAGATATGGCACATCGTAGGTCATGGGGGAATTCATGGTTCACACACCCACATACGAGCAAAGGATAATGACACTACAAAGTAAACACATACAAAATGAATCTTGTTTTATTCCATGGCATAAAAATTAAAACAAATAATAAAATCATGTTTTTGACATACATACTCTTAGAAGGTTCAAATGGTCATGTGATTTCAACCCCGACAAATGTTCTTCCATAGTGAAGTTGATCATTAGTGAAGACTCATATAAAGAAGGCACCTTCACACCCAATATAACGTCATTTGCCAAAGAAATATCATATTTCTTCAAAATCCATGGGACAACACCTTCTTTGAAAGACCAAGAGGGACCAACCTCTCCTCTACTTTATTGTCTTGGCGAATGTTTCTTTTTATTTTTTGAAGAAATAATATCTCTCATAACATCCAATGTGTCAGTTTCTTTTGATGATATGTACCTCCATAAAGAAGATGAAGCATTTTTAAATATATGCATGGGATCTAGTAAGTGGGCAATCTTAATATGCTCCCAATATGGGAGCTCATAAAAGACATATTTCCTTTTCATCCCAATGGGAAATTTCTCAACATAGGTGTCAAAGAATTTTGGATCATCGAACATAGGCTCCCCATTTGAATCGAACATTTATGTAATATCCTTCTCCTTCTCTCTCACATATGCTCTAAGCCATTTTGCTAGTGTCATTATTGCAATCCTTTGGGTTCTCTCTGGTTTAACATTGAAAGCGGATGTTTCTCTTCTGTCAGGGTGTTGTTCTAGGAGGAATACCCTGGAGAAGTCATACACTAGATTTTGTAGGTGGTTGGACCACCTAGCCTTCAGAAAGGTCCAAAACGTTTATATCCATGATACCCTTTTGTTACAAGACCTGTGAAATAATTAATGTATACAGAGCATGTTAGCGCTGAAGATCAGAACAATCGCAATGAATTAAATATGCCAAAAAATATTTTTATGTATATAAACAAATCAATAAAATGTAATTTACCAGAGAAAAATCCTAATCTTGGATAATCATGTGTATGTAAGCACATATGCCATACAATGTAAAACTCCTCTTTGTTTTGATGGGTCTTGATACATCGTATACATGTATCCCTTCCCATAATTCCTTCAATTCATCTACCAATGGTTGTAGGTAGACATCCATATTCTTCACTTGTCTTCTACTAGGGACTATAAGAGCCAACATAAGATGTTAATTCTTCATGGACAACCATGGGGGGGTATTTTTATTTATCATTGCTACAGGCCAAACATAATAGTTGATGTTTTGGAGGGAATATGGGTTGGCGCCATCCATGGCTATGATGAGTCGTAGACTTCATACTTCATCCTTGAATTTTTTGGGCCATGTATCCTAAATATGATTCATGGCTATTAAATATGTTAGGATTTGCATAACTCCCAACTCACCTCTATGTGAGGCATGCCATCCCTGCAACATAGATAATTCTTTGCAACGAAAGAGTCTTTGAATCCTTGGGATTATAGGCATGTGTCTCAATATCTTATGAGGAGGACCATGTGATTTACCCTTTTTATTTGATTTATGGTACCTTTCATGCCCACATTTCATACATATCTCTTTGTCTTCATATTATTCTCTATATAGAATACAATCATTAGGACATGCATGATATGATATGCACACAACACCCAAAATTGTCAACATATTATTTGCCTCTTCGCAGCTATCGGGCAACACATTATCACTCGAAAGAACCTTGTCTTTGAATAAACTGCAGTTAGTGGGAAATAGAAATGTACAATGTCGTTTAACATTCATAAAATCGATCATTTTTAATGTTGATTGTGTGACAAGATTTCTCAAAATATAAGGGACTTGATGGTCAGTTACCTCAATATTGTCGAGAAATGTGTGTTTGACATACCAAACTTTGATTTCAAGTTGTACAGTAACAATGATGTCCCCAGCTGGGTAGAATTTGACCGGCTAGGTCCAAAGAGAAGGTTGGTGGAAGCATATTTTAGGCTTTTGAAAAAGGTATCAGTGATATGAGCATCATCCCCTAGCTCATCATTCTAGAATGCATCTAACAACATTGTCTCCATGGCAATCGTATCTTGTAAATAATCATCCATACCAACCTATATTTTATTGAATCCATTGCCAACTTGTGAAGAACTACTATTGTTGTATTCATTCCTAATTGGTGAATCTAGACGTGGTGGGAATTGTGAATCTGGACGTAGTGGGAATTGAATAGGTGGTCGATTCAACCATTCTCGGTATGCTTCCTCTCTGAGTTTTGTTCTTATTGCAGTTTTCTCTCGATTTGACATTGTAGTGGGTGCAACGGAAGATGATAGCTAGGTCGCTCATCATCAGAATCCTAATTTCAAAAATATTGAACATTAGTACATCGATGATATTAGTAATCACAATGCAATTGGTTTGTTCAAATTACATTATACCAAACAATTATTACCATCATTGACCCAAGATTATGACTGGAAGATAGCATGTTACAATTGGCAGGGTAAAGCGGTTGTCCATTTTCATCTACCAACTGCTTGTGGTATGTTGCTCTTGATAATAGCTTCCGATGTTTTTGAACTGGTGGAATATTTTATGCATCTGAACTCAATTCTGAATCAGGATCCTGCAAATTTGGATACATTTTTATTCAGATTGACATGGATAAAAAAATATCAATTAGATAATAAAAATATAAATAAAATATGAACTTACTGGAGATGGAAAGGGAGAACTTCGCAATGGGCTTTGAGCAATATGGAATGGACTAGAATTTGAAGAATTGGCCATTTCATATTATAATCTTTTCTCCCTACATTTGAGCAAAATTAGCAATAAGTTTTTACAAATAACACGACTTTAAACAAATAAAATGTATACTATGAAGTATTGTAAGTCATATGGATGCATCCTAAAAGATAATTTAAGATGAATATAATATTTATGTGAAAATAAAAATTCAGATAACTTTTAAAGCATAATGGTGCACTTATTTAAACAAAACACATCGGTGTGTTTATAAAAATATAAAGCATTGAGGCATTTAATTACTAACTGCACCGGTTCTCAAGATTTCAAATAAATAAAAAATAAGTATATGATATCGTTCGTCCAAAAATATTTAGCGCACTGGTGCTTTATATAAAAAAATGCATCAATGCGTTATATTAATAAATGCACCGATGTTTCGAAAAAAAAAAAAAAAAACTAGAATTTTTTTTTTTTACAATTGAAAAATAAGCAGGAATTTATTTTTCAAAAATCTGATTTCATAAATTCCTTTAAATAGTAAGAAGTTATTCACTATTTCATTATTTTGTCAAAATTTGCAGGGGAGAAATTTGCAAGAAAGACATATCGGGGAGCACTAGAATACTTTAGAACAACATAATTATTCAAAAGATCGGAATTTGAAGGGTATGGTGATTCACTCAAAACCTTTTTCATAAAATCCTTTAAATAGTATTAATATATTCACTATTTCATTATTTTTCCAAAATTTACAGGGGAGAGATTTGCAAGAGAGACATATCGGGGAGCACTATGGAGTAGCAGAATACTTTGGAACAACAAAATTATTCAGAAGATCAAAATTTGAAGGGTTTTGTGATTCACTCAAAATCCTGCATAGTAAAAATTTTAAATTTTACTCTTGATTTAAATAATAAAATTTTTTACAATTTCTATCCCTGTTTAGATTTAATTAAAATTCAAAAAAAAAATAAATAAATAAATAAAAATAAAATAATAAATAAATAAATAAATCATACTTACCTTAAACCCTTGCTTCTTCTTTCTTATATGACTACAAAATTTCACCTTAGGGTTTAACTCCCTCTATCACTTCAAAATCAAGGCTTTTTATTTTAGGCATTTTAAATTTAATGGGTTTGTATTTCTATATATAAGGCATTTAGCATGTGATGCAAGGGGACCACTTATTGCATCATATCCAAACCCTCTCGAATCTGTCACATTTTTTTTAAATGATTTATTGTTATCGGTACATCGTTTTGACTATAACACATCCATGCGCTTACTAATAAAGCACACTGGAAATGTTGTAACATAAATATTTTTTAAATCATTCATTGATGTGTAAATGTTTTTCATTCATGGTATTTTTTTGTTTTTTTTTTTTACTCTAGTCGTGGTGTTTTTATCGATACATATTGCACTGTTGTAGTTATAGTATTTTTTTAATTTATTTTTTCATGTCGATGTGTTTCTTATATCGAACGCACCAGTGCTTTCATATTATTAAAGCGCACTGGAAACCAGTTTTTTTTTAGCTAAAAATTATCTGATTTATTTATAAAATATATTTTTAATAACTTTTGTATTGAATAGTACAGGTTGTATGTTGATAGAAAAAAATATGTGAGAATTGTTCAAGTAACAAAAATTATGATCGGCACAATGATAGCACATCCAAAAAAACAAAAAAGACAAGTTCTTTATAAATTCTATACAAAATTAGTATGTTTGAACTATATGTAAGTTTATCTAATATGTATTGGTTAGTGTGTGTCATGCAGAGCCACAAAATGAGGAAACTCGATAAGATTCTTTTTTATCTAAGTGCAGAAGAGCGTAAAAGCTGGATGGAAAAATTGCAAAAGGAAGAATCAGGTGAATGCAAAAATACTATTCAATATGAGTTTTTTTTTCAATTTTCATTAATAATATACTTAAGAATATTAGATAACATGTTTCAAACAATCTATTAATTCACATATTTTAATGTTCTACAGGGACCAACAATGAAGGAACGGAAGGTCGTCCTAAGAAAATTAAAATTATAGAAGATGTAAATGATGGTCAATTGGTCCTTAGCTCATCTGGAGTGGTGTTGGAGGTTAATGAAAGGGGGGGGACTTTTACAAAACTATGAGGGATATAGTGGAATGAACATATAAATGTACTTTCCACTTACAATACAGAAATCAATCCAATGATTCCAAGAACCAGGTTATATATAAACTACAGGAAGCGTTTCCAGAGCAATGGTCAATGAGACCTATCAGACTTGCAATAGCAAAAACATACAACAAAAAAAAAGAACAATCAAAAAGTAATATTCCTAAAAATAATTTTCTAGAATATGTATATAGTACTACAAAGCATTCCTTTACTAATATCAATTTTGTTATATTTAGTTTTCATATATCAATATAAAAATAGTTTATTGTCATGTTACTTTTTTCAAGAAGATTATGAAAATCTCAAAGGACCAATGAGTTGATATCCGAAATATGCCAATAGGAATGTCCAAAAAAGTGTACAAGGAGATGGTCAAAGAAATAGACATAATTGCATCGCAGGAGGAGTCATATCAACAACAACGTGCTTCAAATGTATGAAATTATTGAATTTTTCTATTAGGTACATATAAATAAATAATTCAGCATTAAATATTAATTTTCAAGTATTATCTTGCAGAAAAGAAAAGAAAATGGAACCCATTCAACACATAAAACGGGACGACAAGGAAGAAAAGGAATGATAGCAAAGTTTGTGAATAATTTTTATTTCCTTATAACAACTTAAGATTTCATTTTTGTATATTTTAAGTTGTTTTACAGCGGCCATCCTTGAATGTCTTCAAACAGGTGCTAACATACAAAGAAGATCCATCAGAAGAATCGATTGACATTGGGTTAAGTATGGGTTGTGAATATATGTTGGCATATCAAAAATATTGTGGAATTTGTAAGTATCTATGTTGTTTTAATTCTCTCATTTTATAATTAATGAAACAAAAAAAATCATTTATATTAAATCTATGATTTATTATGGGGTATAAAACTTGCAGGAAACAAAGTACGGAAATGTGTCAACAGAAGAGTTGTTGACAGAAGGCATGAGATTTGGTTTTGAAATAATGTGTATCATTCAGGACTCAAATCTTTGTATGGTACGTTGTTTTTCAATTTACATTCATGTATATTATTTATTTCAATTTTCATTATTCTCAGCAATGTAGATACACTCATTACACTTTATTTTTATTTTTGTAGATGGAACTTGAAAAAGAGGGAAAAAATCGAGGAAATCAACAAAACATTCGTCCAAATAACCCAAGTCATGGAAGTAGCTCGAGCACTGACAACAGTTCCAGTGAAGAATGATGATCAATATATTTGGATATCAATGCAAGTTGTTGTATTTTTTGAAATAATTGTCTGTGAAAATCAGACATTTTGTTTATAGTAATGGACATAGTGTCCCAATTGAAAGGCAATGGGTTATCAATAAGTGTTCCATTTTGTATGACAAAGAGTCTCTTATTCATATATAATAAAATATGGTTTATTTTATTCTGTGTTGTCCAATGTCGTTGTAAAATGTTACATCACTGATTAAATATATGAATGATTAAATATTGTAATGAAGAGATGTGAAATCTGATGATTTAAGAAATTAATTCAAACATCATATCCAAATGCACTACTCAAAATTTGATTTATATGAATACTATTATAAGATATGTGTCAATTTTTTAATGAACAATGGAATTTTAAAATAACAATGATTGCACTGTCACGGGTCGATGTTTCTAAAAAGAGAAAATGAACATTGGTGTGTTTAATGCTAAAAAGCATCGGTATTGTAATAAAGTGTGCACCGATGTTGTATTACAATGAACCAGCACCGATCGTAATACTATTTTAACAACAACAATTATAATAATAATAATCGGTCTTCAGGTGCGTTTAATTAAAATGGTGCATCGGTGCTTCTGTATCAAACTTCTACATCGGTGCATTCTAAATTTTATGCATCGATCGAGGCTGTCTTATAACGCACAGGTTCATGGTATCATAGATTTGACCAGTGCATTGTTATTATTAAAGCACCAGTGCGTTATTTTTTAGAAGAGCACCAGTGCCCCAATATTTTTTTGATTTCCCCCGTGTTTTCAATGAAATGTAAGCATCGGTTCTTTAAGTTTGAGAATGCACCAGTGCATATACACCATGAAGTGCACTGCCTAGAAAAACATCTTCTAAAACCTCTGGCCACACAGATTTTTTAGTTATAATGAAGTTCCCTTATCATCTTTGCAAAAACATCCACTACCAAAAACGAATGTTTTAGCAAAGGTTTTTTTGACAAAAAATTCCAATTTTGTAACACTAAAAACCTCCACTACAAGGTTTTTTCCTTGTAGTGTTACTAATTATGAAAAATTGTATGCCCTTACTAGTGTACTTAGCTATAAAATTTCAAGTGTTTCATTATAATCACGCATTACTTTGAAGCTTGCTCTCATCCTAAGGTTTATGAAATCATCAATCAACTTCGTATTATACTTTAATTCCTATGTTTAGACATAACTAGGTGTTAGAATTATTGGCATTGATGTCAAAGGATTAATGTTGTTATTAATGTCATATTACGGATTTACAAATATACATATAATTTCCAAGATTGAAATATATTTACAAATATATATATACAAATGTATTAAAAAAGGGGTGCATGTGAAAAATTAAAATTTAAAGTGAAATGGGGGTTTCAAACCCATGGGTTTGGGTATTTTCCCATGGTATTTGGAAAAGTAAAATAGAAAAGGGGAATTAATTATTTAATTAATAGACGTGTCCCTTCATGAAGGGTTATGAAAAAAGTATAAAAAGAGAAATTATCAAAGAAAGTGTGTGTGTGAAAAATGGATGAGCAAAGATTGGATATCATTCCAAAAGGGAAGAATTGCGAAATCAATTTCAGGTTAGCTTGGAACATTTGCTATAACTTATTTTCTAGGACATTAAAGACCGTGAAATTTTAAGTAAATGGAGGAGAGATCTCGAAGTACATGTGGTCAAAATTTCAGATGTTGGTTTGCTACACTTTCAAAGATATTCCATGTGGAAGTTAGATCTCTTGAATGCTCCTGAAATCAGTTTCAAACAGGTCGGTTAGGAATTTTCACTATAACCTTTTTTGGGGGGACTCTTCAGACTCTAAAAATTTAATATAACAAAGGATACATACAGAAGTACCTCAGATAAAAATTTCAGATGTTGGTTTGTTTTACTTTATGATACATTCTTTGTGGAAGTAAGGGTTACTGAATGCTCCTGAAATCAATTTCAAATAGGTCAGTTTGGAATTTTCACTATAATTTCTTTTCTATGACTCTTCATATTGTGAAAATTTTAGAGAATGGAGGAGACATATAGTAGTACCTCAAGTAAAAATTTCAAAATCATATTTGCAAAACTAGATACGTGGAATGCTTCATAAGTTCATTCTTGGGAAGAGGCCTAAAACAACAAGCTTTGGGAAAGTTACCATTTGGAAATTCAGATTTTGGTTAGACCTGGTAAAGGTAGAAATAGTGAGCAGACCCGGTGAAGGAAAAAGCAGTGAGTAGACTTAGTGAAGGAAAAAGCATAAAGCAGACCTGGTGAAGGAGAAGTAGTAAGAAGACCCGGTAAAGGTTGGTGCAGCTCACACAAAGATATTGGTGTCTCTTACTAAGTTGGTGCTTAGCAGTGAGGATTGGTGTCTCCAGTATATTGGTGTCTAGGAAGATTTGTAAGAGTAGGTTGGTAACGCTCAAACAAATATATTGGTGTCTCTTTCTAAGTTGATGCTTAACGTTGGGGATTGGTGTCTCCAATAGATTGGTGTCTACAAAGATCTCTAATAGTAGGTTATTGTCTACCAGGATTTGTACCAATGGGGATTGGTGTCTCCAATAGGTTGGTGCCTAGAAATATTTGTAACAGTAGTTGGTGCCTACAAATAATTATAAAGAGAAATGTTGTGGTTTTCTCCCAAAAGGTTTTCCACGTAAATCTTGTGTTCTATGTTATGTAGTTAATAGATCTCATATGTGATTGTTTTCTTATGGTTGATGAATGTTTGAAAAAGTAAAAATTTGTATTATAATGATTCAGCACCCCTTCTCAGTATAAGTGTGTGCTCTATAATTGGTTTCAAAGTGGGTTCCTTAGGAAATAGTCTAAACACTCGAAGGTAAATCTTGGGAGCACACATGGCCGATTAGGAAGTTTCCTTCACAAATGGGGCTTTGTTGTTTGATAGAACAAACTATGCATTATGGATCATAAGGATGTGAACCTATTTAATGGCTATTGGTTTTGATATTTGGAAATCAGTTGTGACTGATTATATATCCCCCACAACTCCAAAAATAGATGCAGTTGGGAAAAATCCTAGCGAAAACAATGCAAAATCCATGAATGACATATTGTGTGGTCTATCAAAATCTGATTTTGTCAAGGTGATGCATTGTGGATCGAAAAAATAAATTTGGGACAAGATTTAAAATATCTATGAAGGTGATGATGAGGTTAAGAAGACAAAGCTCCAAACTCATAGAAGACATTTCGAGAGTCTAAAAATGAAAGATGAAGAAAATGCTGCAGTCTATCTCCTTCGTGTGGATGAAATTATCAACACCATCAGAAGACTTGGGGAAATATTGAAGAACCTATGATTGTACAAAATGTGTTAAGCTCATTGCCCTTAATATTTGATGCCAAAGTCTCTGCTATTGAATATTCAATGAAGGATCTTGATAAATTAACAATGGATGAATTGCATGGGATTCTCACTACATATGAAATCGAGACTAAAAAATAAAAGCCATCAAAGAAATAAGAAGCTTTCAAATCCTCAAAGAAGATGAAGAACAAAGAACATAAATCAAGCTATTGTTTTAGCTATGAATCAAATGCAGAGGAAGCACATTTTATGAGAAAACTCAAAAAGGGATCTAGAAAATACAAAGGTAACATTCCCTTTAAATTCTTTAATTGTGGAAAAGTAGGACATTTTTCTAATGAGTTTCCATATGCAAAGGATGAAATCATTGATGATGAAGAAGATGGTAATGTAAAGAAAGGGAGAAAAAATCATCAACACAAAAGGAACCACAAACAGGACAAGCATAAAAACAAGAAGAAATCCTATAAGCAGAAGAAGAAACTCTACTCAAAATGGGTTAGTGACTCGTATGAAGAAAGAAGTGAAAGTAGTTTCGATAGTGATAGAGAAGAAACTCCATTTATGGTGATCAAAACAAATATTTATGAAGACAAGGGGAAGGAAATGATGGATTCAAAAGAAGAGAAAAATGTCAAAACATATGGGGAAGTGGATCTTGAGGAAAAACTCATGTGTTCCTTAAGCAAAATAAAGAATCTTAGGAAAAATAATTTGAAACAACGAGAAGCTGCAAAAATATGAAGAAGAGGATCATGATTCAAAATCCAAAATGTTAGAAATCCTTGAAGAAATAGAAAAGACTATGATGAACCTAAAGTTTCAATTAGAAGAATAAATAAGGATGGAAGAAGTGTTGATAATCCAACTGAAGAAAAAGGAAGAAAATTGTGAAGAGCTACAATCTGAAATTGTTTGCTTAAGAAAGGAACTAGAGAAAACAATTATTAAGTTGAATAGAAGCTTGAAGTTTGAAAAGAGTATCAAAACCTTAGAAAGTATCATTAGTTGTCAATGGTATCCATTCATTAAGACTAGTCTTGGATATGATGATATTTTTGCCTCCCTACCTACACTTGGCTTTGCTACAACCAGGGAAGTTATATTTGGTGTAGGAGGAGTTCAAACTAGTTTGCCAGAAGAAAAACCTATTGTTGATTGTGTCAAATAGATTGATTAGTTGCATGTTCCTCACATGCCATAATTTGATCATTATATTACAAATGACATTGGTGTTTATATGTCAGGTTGTTCTACTCTTGTAAGTGAACCTAACCCTTAGCTTGCTTCCTTTGATCAGCCAGCACAAAAATATATGTCATATCATCATCCTCACCATAAAAATCAAAGGAATTCCAATCATGTTTTCAGATATTTGCAGAAGAGACATGAAAGACATAATTGTGGACCAACGTTGACTAACAAGATAGATTGTGGTTGGATTGATGGATGGTCATGGATCATTTGACAAGATGTTTGAGGAATCTATATCATTGTGTATCATCAGTTGGAAAGGCATGCAACATTCATATTACTTACTGATGATTGCATTAGAAGTGGTCGATCGAGGATCGACCAGGCATGATAGTTGACTAGAGTTTTGACTGATTATTTGATGATTGAGTTTCGACCTGGTTGTCTGTCGACTAGAATTTTCAACGAGAACTATTGCTACTACTTATTGATCCCTCGGGGGGAATACTTGAAGTTGTTGATATGTGAACCCAATTGATGTCTTCTTGTTGACTCGATCGTTTCTTGTTCAATCGACTTGGATTTGTTGAGACCGAACGAACCATATTTGATTGTTGTTGGAGATGTATTACTGCTTATGTTGGATACAAAGACTCTTTGGATTGACAGAGACTGGTAATCTTGTGTTGTTGATGATAGTGTTCAGAATTCTTTAGGAGTGTTCCTTTACCATGTTTGAAGAGTTTTTGCAGTCATAAAAAATTAAGGGATGCGCAATTGGGAATAATATCCATCTTATCATTAAGTGCTTAAGGAGAAGCACAAGCTTAGGGGGAGAATCCCTTTTCCATTGATTTCAAAGGGGGAGAATCACATACACAAGGAGAGTTGCAGACATGGGGAGAGTTATTTCTATGCATCGTGGACAATGTGGTTCGTTGCAGAATTGTCATCAATGACAAAGGGGGAGATTGTTGGAATTAGTGTCAATGATGTCAAAGGATTAATGTTGTCATTAATGTCATATTATGACTTTGCAAATACACACATCATTTCCAAGATTGATATATATATGTATATAGTTTTACAAGTATATTAAAAAGGGGTGTATGTGAAATGTAAAAAGTGAAATGGAGGTTTCAAACCCATGGGTTTGGGTATTTTCCCATGGTATTGTCCCATGGTATTTGGAAAATTAAAATAGAAAAGAAAAATTAAATATTTAATTAATGTACATGTCATTTCATGAAGAGTTATGAAATAGTGTAAAAATAGAAAGCGTGTGTGAAAAATGGATGAGAAAAGATTGAATATCATTTCAAAAGAGAAGAGTTGTGAAATCAACTTCAGTTCAACTTGGAACTTTTGTTATAGCTTATTTTCTTGGACGTTTCAAATCGTGAAATTTTAAGGACATGAAGGAGAGATCTTAGGGTACATGTGGTCAAAATTTCAAATGTTGGTTCACTATAATTTTGGAGATATTCCTTGTGGAAGTTATGGTTCTTGAATGCTCTTGAAATTAGTTTCAAAGGTTAGTTTGTCATTTTCACTATAAGTTATTTTTTGGGACTCTTTAGACTATGAAAATTTCAGAGAAAAGAGGAAACATATAGAAGTACCTCAATTAAAATTTCCATATGTTGGTTCATTGTACTTTCTGAGATATGCTCTTTGGAAGTTAAGGTTCTTGAATGCTCCTGAAATCAATTTCAAATGGGTCAGTTGGAATCTTCACTATAACTCTTTTATGGGACTCTTCAAACAGTGAAAATTTCAGAGAACAAAGGAGACATACATAAGTAGCTCAAAGAAAAATTTCAGAATCAGATTTAAAAAATTGGATACATGACATGTTGTACAAGTTCATTCTTGGGAAGAGGCCTAAAACATCAAGATTTGGGAAAAATACCATTTGGAAATTCAAATTTTGGTCGGACCTGGTAAAGGAAAAAATAGTGAGCAGGCGTGGTGAAGACAGAAGTAATGAGTAGACCTGGTGAAGGCAGATACAATGAGCAGACCTAGTGAAGGTAGAAGTAGCAAGCAGACTTGTGTAGATTTTAACCTTGTATAATTATTTACTACAAACAAATTTTCAATAAAAGAATATAAAAGATACAATGGAAAATACACACATTACATAGAGATTATTCCTCTAGAAACCCAAACCGGAAAAACCAACATATTCAATGTATATTCACTTCATACATTATTTACAATAAAATATACATATAGGATCTCGTACCATCCAAAACCCTAATCTAATAACCCGGATTAGTCAACAACCCTAATTCCTTAACCAAGAATAGAAAACCATCGACGAAAACCATGTGCAGAAAAACCGCCCAAAAACGAACACAAAAAACCGCCAAAAAAAAATATTCGGGGGAGTTGCCCCCAAACCCCCACATAGGGGGGCTCACAGATTTGTTTAATGAATCTGCAACATTCTTCAAAGTTCCCACCTTCTTTTCTTCAACCGTATCTTTCACAAAGTGATATTGAACATCAATATGCTTTATCTTCAAATGATAAGTTGCGTTCTCCGCCATAAAAATCACACTCTCGTTGTCACAATATATCCTTACAACTTGTTATACCAACTCAATACCTGAACACAATATTTGTAACCATATTGCTCCCTTGTTTGCATGAGTGGTTTCCATGTATTTAGCTTTTGTAGTTGAAAGTGCCACTACAGATTGTCTTTTGTTCATCCAATTGCTCCTCCAAATAGGTTAAACACATACCCTCTTGTAAATCTTCTACGATCCATATCTCCAGCCCAATTTGCATCCATAAATCCATGTATGTCCAACACTCTATCCAAACATGGTATTTCTTGGTAGCACAATACATAACTAGTAGTGTCACACAAATACCTTAAAAAACTCTTTACTATTGTCCAATGCTCCTTCCCTGGTTTTGACATATACCTTCTCAAAACTCCCATTGCATGTGCAATGTCCGGTCTAGTACAGACCACTACATACATTAAACTGCCAACTGCACTCACATATGGAATACGATACATGTCCTCCTCTTATTCAAGTGTCTTAGGACACTGATCTGCAGATAAATTTACACCTATAGAAATAGGGACCCTAACCAATTTGCATTCCTGCATATTAAACCTCTGCAATATTGTATCGACACATTTTCTCTAATTTAACCATAGTTTCCTATTTTTCCAATCTCTTTTAATTTCCATGCCCAAAATGAAATTTGGAGCACCAATACCCTTCATGTCAAATTTAGAGGACAACTGAGTTTTCACATCCTGCATAATCTCATTGTTGTTTCCTATCAGCAACATGTCATCCACATACAAGACCAAATAAATCAATTGATCACCAATTAATTTAAAATACACATGGTGATTGTTTTAAACCATACATGGACTTTTTCATCTTGCATACCAACTCCTCCTTTCCCTTCACAACAAATCCTTCTAGTTGATTCATGTAGATTTCTTCTTCCATATCCCCATGTAGGAATGTTGTCTTCACATCCATATTTTCTACTTCAAAATCAAACGCAGCATCAATAGATAATAGAAATCTAATAGAATTTAACTTGGCAACAGGAGAAAAAATATCACCAAAATCAATTCCCTCAACCTGGGAATAACCCTTTTCTACTAACTGTGCTTTGTGTTTCTCCACTTTTCCTTCTACATTCAACTTCCTTTTAAATACCAATTTGATTCCAATGGCATTTCTTCCATTCAACAACTCCACTAGATCCAAATCTTCATTCTTATCCAAGGATCTCATTTCTTCAACCATGGCCTTTTTCTAGATTTTTCCATACTCTGAATCCACTTCCTCCCTAACAGTTATAGAATCATCATCAGTAATAGACAGAGCAAAATTTGAATGGAATTCAGGTGGAGTATACCTTTCCTGTATCCTTTTTTCTCGAACCTATCTTCTCAATACTAGAGTATGAGGATATTCTTATTCTTATTCATGTTCTTCTGAAGAGTCTGATTCATCATCATTTAACTCAAACTATTTCTTATTTGGTTCTTCCTTACTTGGTAGGATTTTCTGTTTGACAGCCTCTTTCATTTATCTAAATACCACATCTTGGCTATACACAACCTTCTTAGTTTCTAGGTTCCAAAGCTTATAACCTTTGAGACCATCTTTATACCCAATAAAGATACACTTTTTAGCCTTCTTATCTATATTACTATTGTTTTCCTTTGGAATATGAACATAGACCTCACAGCCAAATACCTTGAGATGTGTGAGAGAGGTTTTCTTACCAATCCATACCTTATGTGGATTCTTGTCATCCAATGCTGATGAAGGTGATCGATTGACCAGGTGACATATAGTACCCACTACCTCTGCCTAGAATTATTTCCCTAACCTAGCACAACTAAGCATGCACCTTGCTTTTTCCATCAGCGTCTGTTTCATCCTTTCTTCAAGTCCATTCTAATGAGGTGTATAAGGACTAGTCTGCTTCCTTCTTATACCATATTTCTTACATAATTCTTTAAATTCATTCCCGCAAAACTCTACATCATTATCCTTCCTCGACACCTTAATTATTTTCTCTGTTTGATTTTCAACAAGAGCCTTAAACTCTTTAAACCTGTCAAAGACTTTAGATTTCTTCCCGAGGAAATATATCCAAGTATTCCTCAACAAATCATCTAGAAATGAGACATAGAACACATATTTTCCCAATGATGGAACCGACACAGGTCCAAACACATCACTATGCACTAGCTATAAAATTCATTTTTCCCTCATAGCACCAAAGGGGAATCTTACCCGGTTATTCTTCCCATATACACAATGTTCACAGAAATAAAAATCCAGAGAGCAGTTAGACATACCTTCAACCATACATTTACCATGTAGTATTCGAAGACCCTTCTCTCTGATATGCCATAGCATAACCTTTTCTCCAGAGACTGCAGGATTTTTTTCTTCTTCAGTTCCAATATCATGAACAATGGAACTATTACACCCATCACTAATAGTTCTTCCTTATAGCTTATACAAAGTTCCAATCCGAACTCCCTTCAGCAACACCATTGTTCCTCGAACCATCCTGTAGGTTTCTTTTTCAAATATTGTTTTTACCCCTACATCATTCATTTTGCTTACAGAAATCAGATTTCTAGCCAATCCTGGGATGTGAAGAACACCAGGAAGTTTTCTAATACTTCCATCTAGGAGCCTCAACTTGAATTTTCCTCCTCCTATGATTTTGGTTGTCAACTCATCACCTAGGAAAATGTTACCTCCATCATACCTTTCATATTCATAGAACCACTCCCTGTGGGGAATCATATGAAACGATGCACCTTATTCAACCAGTCATGCCTCATGATCTGCATGTGTTCTTGAAGAAGCCAAGTACACATCCCCTCCTTCTTCCTTAGAGGTATTTTCTTCTATAGAGGGAGAACCTTCATATCCCTTCACTTTCTCAAAGCTTTTGGATCTACATGTATTCTTGAAGTGCCCTTCTTTTCCACATCACCATCATACCTTTACAAACTTTCCAGGAGATTTATATCTCCCACTTGAGGACTTAGATCTATTTCTTTCCTAGGAGCATCCTCTTGCAAATAATGCATTTTTTCTCTTCCCTTCCATGTCCTTCCCTCTCATCTCCTCTAACAACAAGAATGAGATGACATCATTGAAACTCAAGGTATTTATATTACTACCTATGACCACAACCAGACTATCCCACGAGTCTGGTAAAGAGCACAGTAAACTGATACACTTATCTTCATCTGAAATTTTAATCTTAACAGATAATAACTAACTTACCACAATATTGAAGGCGTTCAGATGCTCTATCACTGAGTATCCATCTCTCATCCTCGGGTTATACAACGTCTTCCGTAGGAACAGTTTATTTACCAGGGACTTAGACTGATACAAATTCCCTAGCTTATCCCATAACTCCTTGGTTGTAGCTTCCCTTGACACATTCAGTAATACTGAATCTGAGAGACACAATTGGATTGTGCTCTTCGCCTTCCGATCCAACTTTTTCTAGTCATATGTCAACGTTCTTGTAGGTGTAGTATCTGGATCCACTGTGATCCAATGATCTCTGTCTACCAACAGATCTTCCATCTTGAGCTTCCATAGTTCAAAAAAATTCCCATTAAATTTCTCGATCTCTATTTTTGAATTGCTCATCATTTCTTTTCACTTGAAGAATCAATACTGCAGATCTCTCACTGTAACAAGGGTTATCATAGTCTCGATCCAAACCCCTGACCACAAAGGAATCCCCCTGAAGCCAATAATTGCTCTGATACCAAATGTATATTTTAACCTTGTACAATTATTTACTGCAAACAGATTTTCATTAAAAGAACAAAAAAGATATAATGGAAAATACACACATTACACATAGATTTTTCCCCTGGAAACCCAAACCGGGAAAACCAACATATTCTATATTCATTCACTTCATACATTGTTTACAATACAATATACGTATAGGATCTCGTAGCATCCAAAATCCTGGTCCAATAACCCAGATTAGTCAACAACTTAATTCCCTAACCGGAAATAGAAAACCATCAAGGAAAACCGTGTGCCGAAAAACCGCCCAAAAACGGACGCAAAAAACTGCTTTGCCCTCGTCTAACCATGCAAAGAATATACCACATACCCAACAACTCGGTGAAAGCTATTGTAACTCACACAAAGCTATTGGTGTCTCTTGTTAAGTTGGTGTTTAGCGGTGGGGATTGGTGTCTATGAATATTTGTAAGAGTAGGTTGGTGTCACTCAAACAAAGAGATTGGTCTATCTTTCTAAGTTGGTGCTTAGTGGTGGGGATTGGTGTCTATAAAGATCTGTAAGAGTAGGTTGGTGCCCACCAGAATTTGTACCAATGGGGATTGGTGTCTCCAATAGGTTGGTGCCTACTATTATTTGTAGGTTAGTTCCTACAAAGAATTATAAATAGAAGTTTTGTGATTTTCTTCTGAAAGGGTTTCCACATAAATCTTGTGTTCCATGTTTTGCAGTTAATAAATCTCATATATGATTGTTTTATTATGATTGATGAATGTTTGAAAAAGTAAAAAATTGTCTAATATTGATTCACCCCCTATCTCAGTATAAGTGTGTGCTCAACACTAAGTTTAAATATAATGATAAGTTATATGTTATATCAATAAAAAACGAACTGCAAATTAATAACAATGTTTAATTTATAAATTGAATGAGAATATGAGTAATGCAACATGTAGTCACAACCTATGTCCAATCCAATATTAATAATATCTTTTCATGATCTTTGAACTCAAACCTCTATGAAACATGCATGATCAATTGATAATTATAAATTATATGAAAAGAAGAGAGAACATTAAGTACATAGGTTTAAAAAAATGTGTGTGGTTCTCACATATTTTCCAATTATCTATTCTTTACCTTATTTTCAACTCTTGTGTGTTGGAGGCATTCTTTTTGGAGTTATTCATACAAAATTATAACAATGCAAAAGTCAATAGTCAATGATTATTTTTATTCTTTTGCATCAACAAGTTCTTTATTCAATAAAAATATAGTAATTGATTGCATACTTTTGTTGCACTTTGTTGTTGAGTTGGATCTTGGTGCACCTCAATTACTTGTATCTTTATCAATATTTATTTGAACACTTTATTGTCCATTCCTATGGACATCCTCTTGGTTTCAGTTTGTTTTTCCCCTGATATTACTCTGACTTTCCTACGAAGATATGTTTTGTACAAAGTGAGTATACTAATGAATGACAATAGAAACTAAGCATAACATGTATATTATATTCCAAAATTACAACTACAAATTATCTTCTTATGGCTTCTTCCTTTTTTAGTTGTTGCCTTCTTTTTTATTGTTGTGTATTTTTGTTAAAAACAAGTTCCACATATTTTGTAGATAAATTATTGAAATGCTTTTACCTGAGTTTATTAAAAAATAGGTTCTTTGTTAATGTGCTTTAGTTTTTGTAAGTTTAGGGGAAAGTACATCTATATTTCCTTTCTATCAAGAATTTCAAATTATTTAAAATATTTCTCTCTGTTGTATAGGAAAATATTTCTCTCTATTGTATAGCAATCAAGATGTATTTAAAATTAGTTAAAACTAATTTACCATGATTTTTTTACATGATATTTTCTCTATATTTTTATGATATTTTCTCTATATTGTATAGAAAAATGTATTTAAAGCTAGTTAAAACTAATTTACCATCATTGTTTTTACATGGTTTTTTTTCATATGATGCAAGTACAATATTTCCTTCTTATGCCCTCCACAATCCTCTTCCACATCTACATTTTTGGATATATATGCACATTGTTAGTAAACAATATTTAATCAATAATATAATATAAAAAATATATATATCATATTAAAAAAAATATCATGTTAATCACTTTATGATCCAACTTCATTTGTTTATATCATTCTCTTGAAAGTGCGTCATTCTTCATTATTGGGATTGTGCATTATTTTTTCAAAGTTTTTTCATATATTTATCAAGCATAACACATGTTAATATCACACCACTTAATCATACATTAATTTCAAATTACTACTTATATATTTAAATAATTTATAATGACTTGCCTATATTTTCTCTTAGCATTGCATGTGTGGAGAATTTTTTTAGTAGTAAATTTTTTCTAAATTATTGTTCATCTTTTTACAATGTAATATCTATCAATGATCATATAAACAAGTGTTGCATGGCACCATAGTCCCTGCCAAGTTGGAATGGGAATAAATGCGACCGAGTATAGATATGTGGGCAGGAAGTTGAAGTACCTGGAAACACAAAAGAATTAGCATTCCCGAATTAGTTTTCTTTAAAACAAGGACTCGTGGATACAACAGAAATTGAAATTTATCAAATTATAGGTCCCTGGATAGCATAAATTAGACATATGAAATTTGTAATTTTATAAAGTAGATATTTACTTTTATACATATGAAATATGTACTTTTATAAAGTATGGGAATGAGATTCCATACTTGGCAGTTTTTGGATGGCGGGTTCTCGGGCTGGCCCGCTGAAAATCAAGCTCTATTGTTCTGTGCCCTACAAATAGCACCCAGAGTTCCACAACATACAAATTGACAATCGGACTTGTGGACTATTTGAGATTTAAGGGCCAGCGTCTGTTACATAGGTTCATGGACAAAAGCATAAAAAAACTAGCATTCTCGAATTAGTTATGTAATTTGATTAAGTAGATATATAGAGCATGGGGGTTGTCGGGCTGGCACGCTGAAAATTGGGATTTTGTTGTAAAGTGGCCTACAAACTGCAGACAAAGTTCCATGACATACAAATTAACAATCGGACTTGTGGACTATTTGAGTTTTAAGGGCCAACGTCTGTTACATAGGTTCGTGACAAAAGCATAAGAAAACTAGCATTCCCGAATTAGTTTTCTTTAAAACAAGGGCTCCTAGACAGAAGAAATTGAAATATATGGAATAATAGGTTCGTGGAGAGGAGAAATTATACATATCAAATATGTAATTTGATTAAGTAGATATATAGAGCATGCACGGAAGCTTCATTCTGGATTCTCAGGGTGGCGGGCTGAAAATTGGGCTTCTGTTGTTCTGTGCCCTACAAATAGCACTGAGAGTTTCGCGATATACAAATTGACAACCGGACTTGCGAACTATTTGAATTTTTGGATCACAGGTTCTCGGGCTGGCGGGCTGAGAATTGGGCTTCTGTTGTTATGTGGCCTACAAGTAGCACCTACAGTTCCACGATACGGAAATTGACAATTGGAGTTGCGGACTATTTTAAATGTAAGGCCCTACATAGGGCCTACAATTGGAGTTCGTTTTCTTTAAAACAAGGGCTCTTGGACAGAAGAAATTGAAATTTATCAAATTATAGCTTCCTAAATAGCATAAATTATACATATCGAATATGTAATTTGATTAAGTAAATATATAGATAATGCACGGAACCCTCATTCTGGCTGGCGGGCTAAAAATTGGGCTTTTGTTGTTCTGTGCCATACAAATAGCTGCAAAAGTTCTGCAATATACAAATTGACAATTGGACTTGCGAACTATTTGAATTTGAAGGGGCTCATGTCCAACAAGTTTAGCATTCCCGAATTAGTTTTCCTTTTTACATACGCTAGTGGACAAAAAAAGAAAAAAAATAGTACTGACGTCTGTTACATAGGCTGGTGGACAAAAGTATGAAAAAAATAGCATTCCCGAATTAGTTTTCTTTAAAAGAGGGGCTCCTGCACAGAAGAAATTGAAATGTATCACCCCATACTTAGACAGTTTTTGGTTCGTGGGTTCTCGGACTGGCGGGATGAAAATTGGTCTTATGTTGTTTCATTCCCTATAAATACCACCCAGAGTTCCACGATATACAAATTGACAATCGGTTACATAGGTTCATGGACAAAAGCAGAAAAAAAACTAGCATTCCCAAATTAGTTTTCTTTAAAACAAGGGCTCTTGGACAGAAGAAATTGTTCCTGGACAGCGTAAATTATACATACGAAATATGTAATTTGATTAACTAGATATATAGAGCATGGACAGAACCCTCATTCCATACTTAGCCAGTTTTTGGATCGCGGGTTCTCGGGCTGGGGACCTGCAAATCGGGCTTTTGTTGTTTTGTGTCCTACAAATAGCACCGACAGTTCCGTGATATACAAATTGACAATCGAACTTGCAGACTATTTGAATTTTAAGGGGCTCGTGTCCAAAAAATTTAGAATTTGCGAATTAGTTTTCTTTACATAGGTTTTACATATGCTGGTGGGGAAAAGCACAAAACATATAGTGCCAATGTCTGTTACATAGGGCGGTGGACAAAAGGACCCAATAAATAACATTCTCGAATTAGTTTTCTGTAAAACAGGGGCTCCTGCACATAATAAATTGAAATTTATGAACCCTCATTCCATACTTGCATGGAGGCATGACTCCATACTTAGCCGGTTTTTGGATGGCGGGTTCTCAGGCTAGCGGGATAGAAATTGGCCCTATGTTGTTCCATGGCCTACAAAGAGCACCCAGAGTTCCGTGATATACAAATTGACAAGCGGACTTGCGAACTATTTTAATTTTAAGGGCCTTTGTGGCAAACAGTATGAAGGACAAGTGGTAAAGATGCAAGAAATGACATATTCTCTATACGTTTGAGTAGAAAGAAAGTAGTGATTGCATAATTGGTTTTCTTTAAAACAAGGGCTCTTGAACAGAATAAATTGAAATTTATCAAATTATAGGTTACTGAATAGCATAAATTATACATATCAAATATGTAATTTGATTAAGTAGATATATAGATCATGCACGGAACCCTCATTCCGACTGATGGGCTAAAAATTGGGCTTTTGTTGTTTCGTGCCCTACAAATAGCTGCAAGAGTTCCACGATATACAAATTGACAATCGAACTTGCAGACTATTTGAATTTGAAGGGGCTCGTGTCCAACAAGTTTAGCATTTCCGAATTAGTTTTATTTTTTACATACATTGGTGGACAAAAAAAGAAAATAAATAGTACTGGCGTTTGTTACATAGGCTGGTGTACAAAAGTATGAAAAAAATAGCATTCTCCACTTTTTCTTTAAAAGAGGGGTTCCTGCACAGAAGAAATTGAAATGTATCACCCCATACTTAGACAGTTTTTGGTTCGCGGGTTCTCGGGATGGCGGGCTGAAAATTGGTCTTTTATTGTTTCGTGCCCTACAAATACCACCCAGAGTTCTGCAATACACAAATTGACAATCGGTTACATAGGTTCGTGGACAAAAGCAGAAAAAAAAACTAGCATTCTTGAATTAGTTTTCTTTAAAACAAGGGCTCCTGGACAGAAGAAATTGTTCCTGGACAACATAAATTATAAATACGAAATATGTAATTTGATTAACTAGATATATAGAGCATGGACGGAACCCTTATTCCATACTTAGCCAATTTTTGGATCACGAGTTCTCGGGCTGGGGACCTGCAAATCAAGATTTTTTTGTTTTGTGTCCTACAAATAGCATTGACAGTTCCATGATATACAAATTCACAATCGGACTTGCGAACTATTTGAATTTTAAGGGGCTCATGTCCAAAAAAATTGGCATTCGCGAATTAGTTTTCTTTACATAGGTTTTACATATGCTGGTGGACAAAATCACAAAAAATATAGTGTCAATGTCTGTTACATAGGGAGGTGGACAAAAGGACCCAATAAATAGCATTCCCGAATTAGTTTTCTTTAAAACAGGGGCTCCTGCACACAAGAAATTGAAATTTATGAACCCTCATTCCATACTTGCACGGAGGCCTGATTCCATACTTAGGCAGTTTTTGGATGGCGGGTTCTCGGGCTGGCGGGCTGGAAATTGGCCCTCTATTGTTCCATGGAAGCACCCAGAGTTTTGTGATATACAAATTGATAAGCGGACTTGCAGACTATTTTAATTTTAAAGGCCTTTGCGGCAAACAGTATGAAGAACAGGTGGTAAAGATGCAAGAAATGACATATTCTCTATATGTTTGAGTAGAAAGAAAGTAGTGAACACAAATTTATGACATTTATATAAAAAAATAATAAAACGTGTTACATATTCCTGGAAATTTAAAGAAACATGTGTGTGTGTGTGTGTGTGAAATATGATATCTCAAATTTGAGTGAGTGATTTATGTCATACTTAATTTTGAAAATGACCAGGCAGGAGAAAATATGCATCAGAAAAAAAGAGAATTGAGATAAAATAAACATAATGACTTCACATTCATCATAGCTGAAGATAAAAATCTAAGAATACATAAAAGCAGAAAAAAAACTAGCATTCCCGAATTAGAGCATGGACGAAACCCTCATTCCATACTTACACAATTTTTGGATCGCGAGTTCTCGGGCTGGGGACCTGAAAATCGGGCTTTTGTTGTTTTGTTTCCTACAAATAGCACGGACAGTTCCGTGATATACAAATTGACAATGGGACTTGCAGACTATTTGAATTTTAAGGGGCTCGTGTCCAAGAAATTTAGCATTCGCGAATTAGTTTTCTTTACATAGCTTTTACATACGTTGGTGGACAAAACCACAAAAAATATAGTACTAGTGTCTGTTACATAGGGCAGTGGACAAAAGGACCAAATAAATAGCATTCCCGAATTAGTTTTCTTTAAAACAGGGGTTCGTGGATACAAGAAATTTAAATGTATCAAATTATAGGTTCCTAGAGAGCATAAATTATACATAGCAAATACGTAATTTTTTAAAGTAGATATTTACTTTTATACATACGAAATATGTAGTTTTATAAAGTATGGGGATGAGATTTTATAAAGCATGCATTGAGCCCTCATTTCATACTTGCACGGAGCTCTGATTCCATAGTTAGGCAGTTTTTGGATCGCGGGTTCTCGGGCTGGTGGGCTGAAAATTGGGCCTCTATTGTTCCATGGCCTACAAAGAGCACCCACGGTTCCATGATATACAAATTGACAAGCGGACTTCTAGACTATTTTAATTTTAAGGGCCTTTGTGGCAAACAGTATGAAGGACAGGTGGTAAAGATGCAAGAAATGGCATACTCTCTATACGTTTGAGTACAAAAAAAGTAGTGAACACAATTTTATGACATTTATATAAAAAAATAATGAAACGTGTTACATATTCCTGGAAATTTAAAGAAACATATATGTGTGTGTGTGTGTGAAATATGATATCTCAAATTTGAGTGAGTGATTTATGCCATACTTAATTTTGAAAATGACCAGGCAGGAGAAAAATGCATCAGAAAAAAAGAGAGTTGAGATAAAATAAACAGAATGACTTCACATTCAGCATAGTTGAAGATAAAAGTCTAGGAACACATAAATATATAAGGAGACAAAAGAATAGTTTTATTTGGAATATATGAAAAAAATAATAGTTTGATACATATCCCTGGAAATGTAAATTTGTTTGTCATATAGACTGGGATTGGGGCTCCCGCGGACCATAACAGAAATATGTACAAGAAATAAGACTGTGGAAAAAAGAAGTTGGACACGGTAGAATGTAATACCTGAAAAGTAGAAATGGGAAGATCAGTTTTTGGCTATAGATTTCTACTCAGAAAAGGTGGAATAACTGGATTGATAAAGAAAGGACTATCAGTATACACTTACATGCATGGTACATATAAGTAATTTTGGTGGTTGCTTGTTCATGCCTTTCCCTGTTGGTTTTTGTCGACGGCCTGGTTGAATAATTGGATTGATAAACAGAGGATTTATGCATTTCCCTGTTGGATTTCATCAGCGGCCCACTTCAAGTTATCTTCAATATAGCTTCTCAAGGGGGCGACGTTGATGTCATTACAGATTTTAATGCTGAAAACTTCATTTTCTAATTCGCTTAGATCAATTGAAAGTTTACACAGAGCTTCATGAATTTCTCCATTATGTACCGAATACCGGACTAGCCAGTTGTCCACCTCTTCTTCATGATATTCAAGAATCATGTAAAAATTTTCTAAAGACAAGGCCTTCAAATTATCAACTTGTTTATTGAAAGCTTGTTTGGTTAACGCCAGTGAGTTGACGATTAAGCTGGGGTCCTGGATGTCATTTTTCTTTCCTGCTAACTCTATTTTGGTGAGCTTTATAAATATTGTTTCTTTCTTTGATATTGTTTGCTCACATGATTGGACGATGAGATATAGGTTCTTCACCTTCTCTTTCCAGCATGCTTCTAATTGAGTGAGTCATTTTTTGGACGGGAGATCATGTTGTCTTCTTCTCATGTCTGGCATGTTGTTGACATGAAAGGAAAAAGGGATGACCGTGTGCACATAGAAAATTTCTTCATTTTTTAAATCCGTCTGCAGAAGTTGGAGCAAGTTATGTTCCCTTCTCCCCAGGGAATCCATATTATGTGATGTTTCTCAGGCCTTAGTAATCAGTTCCATTATTTTGTTGATATTTTTCTCCACATATCCTCTACAGGATGCAAGGAATATGGAGGACCCTTTTAGATTTGTTGCAGGGGTGCAGGTAGTCACAGGCATGGATATTTTCAAAGAACTGCCAACCAATGGAATAGGAAACAAAGCTTCCTCTAATTCCTTAATCTGGTTCTTTAGTTTGGCATTCTCGAACTCAATGACTCCAATGGAATCATGAAGAGCATCTACGGTTGCCATGTGAATTTGAGAGATTTTGGATGCCTACATATTGGCAAGGTCAAGTTCTGAACAACGTTTTCTTTTCTTATTTTTTACATCTCTTTTTTCAATGATTAATGTTTTTTATTCGGTTTCAAAAACAGCACTCTGGAATACGAAGGATCCATCTACGTCAAAAATTTTGGTATCAACCATTTCCATTGAGTAGGCATGGTGAATTGTGTCTCCGGAATGATGAAGGTTGCATAATATGCTATCCAGATCAGTGTCAAGATCCATGTTTTCACTGTAAATTTCGGGCTACTGCGCCTCCCCTACAATTATTTTTCCCTTCTTCTGCATGGGAAGCTTGTGAGGAAGATGTTCATTGTATCTCTACAAAATTATTGTGGAGCTGCTGCCAATAGTTTATGAAAACATTGGTTTGCTCCAGACACTACTTGAAATGAATAAATGGAGGGGACAATATAACCCCCCGGAAACATTGCTTCAATGCATGCGAATGGAAAATCTCCTCATTAATGACAATATCTATGTGTGTTGTATGGTGACCTGTTAGAAGTAAAGTTTAATTATTGCATACTTAGAAGTGCAAAGGTGGCGGTTACGGTGAATAACATTTAAGGATTGGAGGTTTTGTGAATGAACCAAGTTGGCGTCATGCAAATGAAATTCCATGGTATTTGAAATTAAGACTGGGAAGAGATTGGAGGTTTCGTGAAGGAAGCAAGCTGGCGACGTGCGAATGACATTCCATGGTATTTGAAATTAAGACTGGGAAGAGATTGGAGGTTTTGTGAAGGAAGCAAGTTGGCGGCGTGTGAATGACATTCCATGGCATTTGAAATTAAGACTGGGAAGGGATAAGAAAATCTTTCGCAAATATTGCATTAATGGAAGAACTTCGCAAGCCTTGTGTGCATCAATGACAGCTTAGATGGTGACTGCACGATGACCTGTTAGCATTAAAGATTTAGAAACAAGACATATATATATATATATATAAACACTATTTCTTATTATGGACACGTGTAAAGGTGATGGGCACGAGGAAGAGCAAGCAAGGAAGGAATGTCCAAGTCTGAAAGTGCATGGTGAAACTAGTGAGTGTCCAATGGTGAAACTGCATTAGTTGGAATTGTTCAAGTAAGCAAACCTAAGGGCTTGGTCTGACTCCCAATGCATATTTCATAATCCATGTGCAACACCAACTCTGTGGTTACCAGATCAGTGTGTGTAGAAATGAGGCAAAACTAAATATGTAGCTTCATAAAGTATGTACATGATATTTTATAGAGCGTGTACAGATATCGCATTCCATACTTGGCCACTTTATAGATCACGGGTTCTCGGGCAGGCGGGCTCAAAAAATAGGCCTCTATTGTTCGTTGTTCTACAAATAGCACATACAGTTCCACAATATACAAATTGACAAGCGGAGTTGCGGGGTGGATGAGATTTTATAGGCCACGTACAGTTTCTGGATCGCGGGTTCTCGGGCTGGTGGGGTCAAAAATGGGCATCTATTGTTCGGTGCCTTAGAAATAGCTTATGATAATAAATTGACAAGCGGATTTGTAGGCTAGCCAGCCCAACATTCTACTCCAGGGCTGGCGGGCTCCCAGAAACAAGCAATACATACCAAATATGCATAGATCCCTTATTCCATACTTAGCCACTTATTTGGAGCGTGGACTTGCAGACTGTACATTGGGCCGATTTCCACCATATAGAAATTGGGTTCTCGGGCTGGCTGCCTCAAAATTGGCTAAGAAAACCAAAGGGCTCTGTTCGACTCCCTGTGCATATTTCATAATTCATGTGCAACAACAACTCTATGGTTACCAGATCAGTGTGTGTAGAAATGAGGCAAAACTAAATATGTACCTTTATAAAGTATGGACATGAGATTTTATAGACCATGTATGGATATCGCATTCCATACTTGGCCACTTTCTGGATTGCGGGTTCTCGGGCGGGCGGGCTCAAAAAATAGGCCTCTATTGTTCTGTGTTCTACAAATAGCACACACAGTTCCACGATATACAAATTGACAATTGGACTTGCGGGGTGGCTGAGATTTTATAGACATGTACAGTTTCTGGATCGCGGGTTCTCGAGTTGGCGAGGTCAAAAATGGGCCTCTATTGTTCGGTGCCTTACAAATAGCTTGTGATAATAAATTGACAAGAAGATTTGCGGGCTGGCCACTTCAACATTTGTTAATTGACAAGCGGATTTGCGGGCTGGCCGGCTCAACATTCTACTTCTAGTGATTTCCACAATATACAAATTGACAGACTCCAGGGCTGGCGGGCTCCCAGAAACGAGCAATACATACCAAATATGCATAGATCCCTTATTCCATACTTAGCCACTTATTTGGATCGCTCACTTGCGGGTTGTACATTGGGCCTCTAATGTTTCATGTCCTGCAAATAGCACCCATAGTTGGGCGATATACAAATTGACAAGTGGAGTTGCGGGCTGGCTGGCTCAACATTGCATTTATGTTGGATGGCGGACATGCAAGGTGGAGGCCTCTAGGCACAAAATAAAAAATAAAAGAAAAACATAGCTGCAAACAAGTTCGACAAATACAGACAAAGTAAACGAAAAACCGTTTAGTATGGAACACGGTCAAAAAAAGAATGCACCTTTGCATGGATTCCTCCACATCTCTAGGTAGGAGTTCTTTGTGTCGTCTAGTTTTCCTGTTTGTTTCTATCAAAAAAAATACAAAACAAAAGGGATATGAACATAGGTTCAGATGTAAAGAAAAAGGCAACTATTATGTACATATACTAAAAAAAATAGAATAAGATGAATAGAGAGAGAAATAGTTTTTGGGAGGATGTACCTTTTTTTTATTTTTTTTCATAATGTATATTTTATAATTCAAGTACAACACAAACTTTATGCTCACCAGAACGACATGTGTAGAAATCAGGGAAAACCAAGAAGCTGTATATTTTTTATTTTTATTTTTTTTAGCAACAAGCTATACATATATGCTTTGAAACATAGAAATATGAGTTTGCAATATGTTTGATGTATATCTCATAATTCATAATTCAAGTGAAATACAAATTGTATCGTGATTAGACCAATATGTTTCTAAGATAAACATATTGTATTGAGGAATGGGCACATTGAACCAGACATGGTCAATAAGTATGTTTTGCAGATGGCCTGTGTTGTTCAAAAGAAAGCGGAGACTGTATTTGCACATGTAGCTTTCCAATTCTTTTGTTCTGCTATTATTTTGTAGCATGTCAATATTGAATTCTCCTACAATTACAATGGGTTCGTTCAAATGGAAATGGCCCAATGCATTGGAAATAACATGTACTATGTTGGAGAATGTTGCATGGGGAGCAGCATACAGATTCAGTATTGCAACTTCTGTTTCATGGGAAAAAAAAATTGCAAGAACCAATTCAACATTATTTTCTTCAATATGTATATGGTCCAAAATTGGTACATGTTTTTTCACCAGTATCATCACCCCATGTGTAATGTAACTTGATATGCAATTGTGATTTGGGAATTGTTTGTTCTGCATGCATAATGCCATGTGTGTTTCTTGCAAGCACAGAAAATCGGATTGCATTATATCATAGTCATTCAGTATATCATCCATGTGTGCATTTAAGCTGTGTGTGTTAAGGAAGAGAATTGATACATATGAATTTGTTTGTATGGATTGGTAATCATAGTGCAGTTTTCATTTTGCGGTGGTCCTGATTCGTTCCATTTCAATATCAACTTTATGTTTCACTTTGAAGTTAGCTTTTTTGAGAGGATTTTGTAAATACAATGAGTCTATTCTTCTAAAATTGGACAATGATGTGTATACAATTCCATGTATCTGAATTCTAGCAGGCTGAAATGCAACATTATCAAGTGTTAATCCTTGTGATCTGTGGACTGTACGTGCACATGCAAGTTTAATTGGAAATTGTTTTCGAATCTGCAGTCGACCTATCTTTGTTGATGTCGATATTGGCTTAGATATTCGCAAAATAGGTGTCCAATCGCTTCTAGTGTTTGAATTATATAGATAAGACAACTTGATTGCTTGTCGCTTGCCTATATGCGGTTCATGGAACTTAATCCAAAGGACATCCACTTTTTTTGTCTTTGTATAGCCTTTCAGTATTCCATCTGCATCATTCACCAAGCCATCCTGTGAATCATAGTTACAGGCATATATTTCAACCAACATTTCTAATTTGAGGACAAGCTGCAAAGGTAAAGTGACTGAATATTCATGACGTGGCACATTTCCATGGTTGTCTTCTTCCAAGTCAATCGAATTGATGATGATATCATCGCCAGGCATGAGCAAAAGAATTTGGCTGTTATGCATTGCAACATCCTTATTTCTGTAGAACAGGTAAGGGAATGTCGGTTATGTTGGTGCAGGCCATAAGCACCTTGAATTGATATAGGTCAAGTCATCATATGTTTGGTTGTTTGTGCGCATTCTATTCAGAATTGCAATGAATGTTTCATCTGTCTGGTGCATTGTAGTATGCAACTCAAAGAATTTAATATTGTCTCTCTAGAAGTCATGGGTGATTGTTTCCATTTTAACAGTAGGTTGTTCAAATATCAAAGAATCTTGGATGGGTTGTGCCTTGTAAAGATTCCCACAGAATATCATGTCAATGTTTCCAAAGTATTTCGTCTACACATGTGTTATGCTTCTTAGTCGGTTGTCAATGGAATACAAGAACCGACTCCCAATCAAATATGCTTCCTCTATAAAGACAATTTGGAGTTCCTCATAAAGCTTAGATAATGTATCCAACATTTCCTTACTAAGTGGAAGAAACTGTGACTTGTTAAAAGGCATTAAAAATGTAGAGTGGACTGTTGTTCCACCAGCATTGTATGCAGCTTTTTCTGTGTATGCAAGTATTAGGCCCTTTGGTTTCATAGGATCAGAGGAATTGTTTGAATCATAGATTTGTATAAGCATTTGGAACAATGCTTTCGTTGTGAATGTCTTTCATGTTCCTGCTTCGTCTGTAAGGAACACGTGCACAGGATTGTTCATGTTCAAGTGTTTTTTAAGAGCAATGTCCTTTAGAATTGTTTGTTGTTTGTGATTCAACAAACATCTTATTTTGCGATATTCATTATTTTCAATTAGGAAAGGATGCTTTGTAACTTGAAAACCAAGATTCATACGCTGTTCACTTCCAGCCGCTGGAGGACAAGGCAAATCCGCTTGTAAGTCATAGGACTCAGAAGGAGATGTGGTTGTTTTTTGGTTTTTGAATGTCTCATCATGATCACCAGGGTTTTCTAGTTCATTAAGTGCAACTTCTAGATCACCCCATGTTGGATTAACATTGTAGGTAAATCTAGCTTCATTGACGTGCACTATAGTCTCAGACGTAACATACGCAGCCTCCCATGTAGAGAAGTTATGTTTTAATGTCTCTTTGTTTTCATCGAACGGAACGTACAGCAACAGCTTTTCTCTACAATATTTTTTGTAGTCACAATGTTTATTGTATTTGACAAACCGTATGACAGAGGGTTTTTTTCTTTTTGATATGGGTGCGCCATTTTTTTTGTAATGCGATACGAATTCTCCTAAGCAAATATGCCTAGTAGGAGATGGATGTTGGACGTAATAATCAATAATAGAGTGACAAGCGCATCTTCTGAATTGTAAGGCTCTTGTTGTAGCAAAACCAGTGGTTTGAGCACAAATGTGTGTTTTTCAAGTGGAGATGTGTTTATGAAGACACATTTTCTTGAACTACAAGTGAGGGTCAAGGAAAGTGCAATGTGAACTGCTTGCTGAGTAGACATTTGTTGAAGATTAAGAAATGTATTTCCAAGTGTGTGTATCATTTGTATGGCATCGATATGACTTCTTTCATGTTCTTTGGGTATTCTCTTGAATGAACTTGTCATAGATTTGTCAATCTTCGTCATATATGAGGTATAGTACGATGCTATAGCATATGCATTCAACACATATTGCGCATCTATATTTGCTTTCCACATAACTGGCATGTCCATGGAGAAACTGTTGTTCCAAATATGGGAGAGTTTTTGTTTAAGGAAAAGTGTTGGTTGCCTAAGTGTACATTGTATGGCTTCGATGTACTCATCTTCTAATAGATTTACCTGTGTCAAGAAGGCATCAAATCTCATCATTTCGTCAAATTCTCCTTGTTCTATAAATGTGAACAAGGATTTAGATTTCTCATCAACAACATTGTCCTCTAAACTAACTGGCTCTATGATTCTTGTAGCTCTCATTGGCAGCACGGGAAAGTTGTATCTGCAATGCGAGTTTTTTTGTTTTCTACAACTTCTTGTATGTTAATGTCTATGGACTTTCGCAAGTTCTGGATCCAAATGATCTGTGTTGCATGTTACGTATTTATCCACAAATTGTTCAATCTTTGAATTGATATCAGCTCCACATATGGGTGCACCCTCTATCCACAATAGTGTGTGGTCATGTCCATTTCCCCTATTCTGGAATTCAGACACAAAAAAGTAGTCTGATATTTTTCCGAAAAATGTTTCATCATCGCATATCAATTGTCTCAGAGCATTTATTCTATGTCTATAGTAGCGAGTACATGTCACCGGGTATTTTCTTATGAGGTAGTCAATGTCACTATTTTCCAGTGTATCGGTTTAGTTTTTATGTTTCATGTTCCTATGCAGGTCAGATACGGTAGCCACCAATGGTTACCATAAATGCTCTGCACTTGTAAATGTGATGAAAAATGTTGGTGGGCCCAATTGTCGGATCATTGCAAAAATATTTTTTTTGTTTTGTTGCAAATAGTCAGGAGAGGTGCGAATGTTTTTTAAATCTATGTATCCAATATCAGATTTCAGAATTTTTTCTAGGTTTACTTTTTACTTCACATCCTTGGCCAGCAAATTTCTTCCTTGTGTAACACCCTGTTTCCCCCAAATTTGTAATTAATCCTAATACAGGAATTACCATGCTAAAGCACGATAAAAATGTAAATAACACTATGAATTTATATTATAGAACTGCTGAGAGGGGATGTGCAGAAAA